>JARYGA010005749.1:0-48696 GCA_030545235.1 Helianthus tuberosus
CAGTGTTTCGCCATTAATGGAGGTTTGTGAGCTTGTGTGTGAGAGAGAGACAGAGAAATAAGGGGAAAGATGAGGTGGAGGTGTGGAGGGAGGGAGAGTGACACATCATCCGCCACGTAATCATGTCCAACTCAACACATTTGTGCCACGTCGGATAAAAAAACAAACCCAGTTAGTGAAGATTTAGTTGGGTGGTGTCAGCACAAACAAAAAGTCAAGTTGGGGGTGTCGGGTGTCAAAGTGTTAGTTGCGGGTGGCAATGGCCAAAGGTCGATAGTTGGGGATGATTAAATCCAATAACCCTTTTTTTTAAATTGTTTACCACTCTCCATGTGTTTGACCATTGCTAGTGATTTAGTGAAAAATGGGGAGTGAACTCGGGACTTGACATGACATGATATTATTGGCTAGAAAATTGTTTAAACACTCCCCCTTGGGTGACCACTATAACACCCCGACTGCGTAATACAACAAACCGCGGCAGAAACATCGGGGAGTCATGTCACAGAATCATTGTTTCACAACAAATGGTATTTGAAGTTTCGTATTATTTTGTTAATAGACTTGTTGTTTTGATATAAACCAAATAAATACAAACAATTGTCTATCAAGTTTTAAGGTCACTAAGGCCCTTGTCCATCCTATGTGAAGCAAGTAATCAACAATCGTCACATAATGGAACCTGAAACATATGTGAAAAACAGTCAGCATAAAAATGCCGGCGAGTACATAGGTTTTGTATGTCAAATTCATGGCTTTGAATTCATATTGCAATACCTCGTCCAACCTCGAGAGTCGACGAGTGTAATCCTTGAAATCAAAAAGTGTTTGATATTGCAATATATTTTATCAACTTTACAAGTTGATATAAGTAAAACAAAACCTTTGTAGCCATGAATCTTGACTGAAAACATTTGTCTTTGTAAAACCAAGTAGTAAATCATTTTGAAGGTAAACATCGTATGGTTTATATCTTTAAGTAAACATCGTTGCATGACATTGTTTGAAAACATTCATCCAAGTGATCTAGATAACGCTACGACATGTAATGTGATAAAAGCACTTATATATAGGAAGTACCAGCGGCGTATCCACCATGCTTTTATCATATTACACCCGTCTCTTTATCTAATCACTTACCATAAATCCGTCGTCCAAATCTTCCGTGTTATCAATCGTTTGTGTTATAAAAACCAATCGTCCAAATCCTTCGTGTTATAAACCATCGTTCAATTGTCCGTGTTTTAATTGTGAAATAAAACTTTTGGTCGTTCTTTAATGAATACATTCAAACCTGTGTGACTCGACTATACCACCCATGGGGTATCTTTAATAGACCCTGAAAGGCCTCTTTAACATCGACTAACAAATCAACACATGATTTGTTAAAATAACAGATTCTGTCGTTACTCCAAACTACCCACCAAATCCAGTGGATAGCCCGATAACGGGATTTGTCAGACCCTATGGTACCATAACATACTACTGGTCGGCTTGATCAAAGCTAATGAATGGCATTCGTGTTATGAATTAATGCACCAACAAGTTCGTTCACATTATTGAAATCGTCGTGTTTTATATAAACCATAGTCTTTGTTTTGAAAACTTGAAAGCATTTAGCACATATGAGTCACCCCAAAACAATTGAAAACATAAAAGAGGGGAGCTATGTACTCACTTGGGATTGCAAAGTATCCTTGAATCAAGTGAAGTATCAAGCTTCGTACGTGTCCTAACATCGGGTAACTATGTTATAGTAATGGTACATAATCGGAGGAATCGGATAGAATGAGGTCTTGTAAACCAAATGAGTGTTGGAACTCATATGAAATGGTTTAACAAAGTCTACATTCTGATTTGGAAGGAATCCTAAGTGCTTTTGACCCGTTATGACCCGTTAAGGTAGTTTACGCTACTTTAACGTGTCATTTGCGCAAATGCGCGTTCGGATGGTCAAAGTAGTCCTATGATAAGTCTTATATGCCTAAAAATGTTTAATAATTAAGTGTCAAAATTTAGGTTACATATGCTTAAATTGAATTTATGCGCAAAAAGGGCATTTTGGTCATTTCCTAAAGGCATATAAACTACCTATCATACAACTAACCAAACGAAGTGACCATAAGGTATAACCTCTGGAGGTTATTCCTTATACAACTATAGTCACCATATGTGTTTGGTCGGATCCTAATGATCGACCAAACGGGTCGGGTTCGAAAGTCTAAGCGATTGTCAAGACCGCTTGACCTACGACCCTAAATAAGCACTAAACTAGAAGTGACGAGTTAAACATGTTTAACTAAGTTGAAAAACTGATTTGGTATCAAAACAAAATGTTTTGATACCCGAAAATAGTTTCGTCGCAAAATGCACATAATCGTGCATTTTGACCGAAACTTTGACTTGTCACTTCGACTGGTCAACGTGGTAATCAGTAGGTATAATCGTAAGGGATTATAACCATCATGATTACGATCACGTTGCAAAGCTCAATTGAACTTTGTCTTGACCAATTAATGGTCAAAGCCGAAAGTCAAACACTTTTTGACTTTTAGCTTGAAATAGCTAAAAATAAATAAACAAGACTAGGAAAAACACTTACAAGTGTTCTAGGATGAAGAAAACTCAGTTAGGAAGCCTCCAACTAAGTGGTAGCCTCCAAGTAGAGCAGGAGATGAAGAAAGAGTGAATGAGCAAGTTGGAAGAATGAAATGTGAAGAGTATTTATAGTATTCAAGAATCAAAAAGATCATGCCATGTGTTTATGTGGTCACCAAGGAAGAATCATGGCCCTACAAGTGTGTAGACAGGAGTAAGAGCCTTGGGGAATACTTAAAATAACCCACAAGATCAAAAACTAGGCTTGAAAACAGCAGGAAACAGCTGGGAAAGCTGTTTTGAAGGTTCTGGTCTGAAGTCTCTCGTGGGCCACAACCCAGATAGCCAAATGGGTCACCCCAGGCCAGCCAGTTCAGGTCTGACTTTCAGTTTTTTGGCGAAACAGGCCCCTACATGCTCCAAACTTGTTTTTCGACACGTTTAACCCCCGTTAACCCAATTTTAAGGCTCTACAAGGATTTAAAGCATAGGGGACTTGAAATATGCTTGGAAATATGATGGATGTCGGTTCGTTTGGCCGTACGGTTGCGTTTTCGGTTAATTACGACGAATGTTCGAACAGACGCGAAAACAATCCAAATTACGCAAAGAATGCTATTTTTGCATTCCCATCACTAAAATATAATATTTTATTGATTACAAAAAATTTTTGGATGTACGGATATGGTCAGAACGCAGAATATACGCAAATTTGCATACTTTTGCAGTTTTGACGCTTTTAGTCCCTATGATCAAATAAGCATATTTTCACACACCGAACCATCCAAAACTTATTTCTAAGCTATGTTAAGGGTATTTAGGGTATTTTTAGCTTATGACCTTTTTTCGGAGTGTACGTCGCTACGAGAATCGCCAGACTTTCGTAGTTTGTCGTAAATAGTCCTTGTGATCGAATAGACTTGTTTTTTACATACCAAACCCTTCAAAACTTATTTCTAAGTTATGTAAAAGATATTTAGGGTATTTTTAGCTTATGTCACTATTCCGGAGTGTATGTTGTGTTAAACTGATTACGTTTGCGTAATAGTTTACGTAAAACTTCCAGAAAAGCTTCTCGAGAGTTCGAAATCATACGAAATTTGATATGTGTAATTATCACATGTAATTATACAAATCTTGGGAATGAAACACAAGATTTAATTGTATTCTTAATTTTAGAGGCACAAATGTCATAACCACTCCCTCCACCCTAAGACTCAAGGGTTCAACTGAACGATATGAGAGTGGGAATTCCCGCTTTCGCAAGAGATAAAGAGTATAAACTAGAATGTTAGTAGTCAAGGGGTAACCTAGTCGATTACATTAGGGTCTGACACTAACTGTTGTTACAAAATTCATCAAATTTATGTAAAATGTCAATTTTATGAAGTACAACGGAAGTAAATAAATAAATAAAAATAGCTCCCAATGGAATTTGATAAATTTCTGAATGATAAAATCAATACAATTGGTGCCATTTTATAAGGAGGATTTTAAAGTGGCAGGTTTGCCAAAATTTTGAAATTACAAATTGACTGACAAGTATCGACATTAAGACCATATATAAAACTATAAAAGCGTAAATTATGCTAATAAAAGATTTACGCATTTCAATTATATAAGGAAAGTACGATAGTTTGCAAATACTAGGGAAAATCTTGATTGACGAAATCAAGGCCTTAGATTAAGGAATTCGAGTCTGAGAACTAGGTCAACCTACCATAGGTTGTTTGCCACTTGATTCGACTTGTTTAGACCTTTCTGTCGCTACCCGTGACTTCGTAGCCCAAGTTATGCCCTTTAATGTTTGGGCTAGTTCTTGTTTTCCTTTATCTGGTTGGTCAATATAAGAATCCGTCAACTCTTGGATCAATTCCTCATTATTTTGCCACATGGACAATTCATGTTACTATGCAACTCTATTCATCTACATCTTCACACATGTATCCATTTTTTAGTATATTTCACCATGCATGTATATTTAGGAATTTTTATTACTATTAGTCATACTATCAACTTAAGAAAAAAGGTTTTTATCTTCGTCGAGTCAGGTTATCTAAATTAACTACAATTTCAGTAACAACATGCACTTTAGAATAATTATACCATAAATTCACCGTCGAAATTTTCGGATGAAAAATAGAAGATTTTAAAACATTGCCTTGGCAGCAGCGGTAGCGATTGACCCGGGCGTTGGTACCCGTGTGGGAAACCGGGATGAGGATGCCGTCGAGGCCATGGTCGGGTCCTCTTCCATCACCCTCTCTCTCTATATGTCTTCCGTATCAATATAACCAAAATGAAAGTGAAGGAGTAAAGTTGTAAAAAGTCTGAAAACAGAAAGTCAACTAAAAACGCCGTTAGTGTTAACGTACAATAATTAGGTTAGTTTTAGTATAGTTGAAGGATGAAAAGACGGATTAAAAAGTTTTATTTACTATTGAAGAACTTTAGAGAAGTAGGGAGGCAACTCTTGACCAGGTTTTTGAAAGTGATATAGTAACACAATGATGTTTTTAGTCACCCCGTCCTTTTAAGAAAATGACACCAACCATCAAATTACCATTATTTATAGTGTCAAAGCTTGAAATTTTTGACAGAGATCGAAAACGTATATACCCAAAAATTTCTATAAAACCGAGGGTCGAAAACGTATATACCCAAAAAATTTTGTACGAAAACTACATACTCTCCACTAGTGAGCGAAATGTTCGGGAGGTCGACCACCCCCTCCCGTCCTCCAGAAGCCACGCCCCTGATTATATCGCCGATTTACACCCTTGTATAATCTAATGGACATAAATGAATATCAAGAAATGTGTTTGTTAGTGTGTTTCAAACATAGTTGTCAATAGCGGCTATAGCGACCGCTATAGCGCGCTATATGGCGATGCGACCAAGTGTCGCTATATGGCTCATAGCGATGACTAGCGATAATAGCGGGTCAAAATTGGTCAAAACTAGGCGGCAATGGTCAAAATTGGTCAAAATCGGGAGAAATCGGTCAAAAATCAGACCTAATCGGGTCAAAATTGGACTGAATCGATCTAATGGAATGAGTTCTTACCTCGTTTGGAACCAAAATTGGGGCTAGGGCTTCTTTCTTGTGCTTCATGTGTGCCATGTCTGATGAGAGGGAAGAGCGGCTGTATTGAATGCAATGAAAGAGATGGTGGGCTAGGGTTCTTTAAGTTTGGGTATTTTTAACATTTAACCCCCTCTATCTTTCATAACTTTACATATGGTTCCCAAACTTGTAAATTTGTATACACAAAATGTATAAAGTTAATTATATATTTATGTAAATATAGCTATAAAATAGCTGGATTTATAGGTTTTTGTTAAATATACCAAGGTATTTTGATATAATATACATATAAAAAAATTCAAAATTATTTTTCTAGTGTAATCGCTATACTTAAAATAGCCGTCGCTATTTGTCGCTATTCGCTACGTAGCCGTAGCCGTACGTTGTCGCTATTTGTCGCTATTCGCTATTAACAACTATGGTTTCAAATAGGATATGGCAGAAGTGTTATTTTTATTTAATTATTAAATAGTAAGAAACTAGTATTAAGCCCCCCGTGTTGTGATAGGGGCGTAAAACCATGTTAAGTATCACTAATGTCACACCACCGTCAATGATCACCAACACCGGAAAAGCTTGTATAAAAAACGGAAAAAATAAAATCGAACAAAAAGTAGACGTAAAAACGTTGAATTACTCACGTCGAACGTAAAACATAGAAAACAATAACTAAGTTGATCCAGGATCCGTGCGTTGCGACGGGGCCGTTAAGCGGGGATAATTAGGCATAAAAACGTTAAACCACACACGTTGTGGCGTTTTAAGCTGCAAAATTTAGATCAAAATTGTAAATGATGAAATGTATGAGTGACCAAAGTTAAAAGTGAAAAAGTATTTGAGTTAAATTGTAAAGATGTAAAAGTGTTGGGGTTAAAAGTATTTATACCAACAATGATCGTTCTAATAGATTAAAGATATTAAACCACGTTTAAGACTGTTTGTCGGGCTTCCAATGCTCACACGGGGTGATAAACAACGCTGATATGAACACATACCGTTGTGTATCTGAATCAGGTTCTCAAACTTGGACAGATAAAGTCAAATGTGATCAAACTGTGGAGAACTTGTTTGTGTCGGGTTCTTCTGCTAGTTATTCGGAATGTTTCGGATCATCATAGAAGGCGTGTCGGGTTCTTCTGCTAGTGGTTTCTACGATCGCTAAGGTTTCCATCAACAGACTGATCGGTAACATTACTCTACTTGTGCTCCGATTTAAGCGGCGTGTTCCGATCAACGTTTATCGACATTGTTAAAGGTGATGAAGAGTTTAGAAACCCTAGAATGATTGTGTTTATATTGGAAAAACGGGATACTAGAAAAAACATCCTTATATACGGCCCGTATACAGTTATACGGCCCGTATACATTTGGTAACATCAAAAAGTTTGAAAAAACCTCACAAAATAAATCCATTGAGCCGTATACGTTTTACTGCTCGCATACACATGTATACGACCCGTATACCTATATACGGGCCGTACATAGTAAAATAAAAAAAAACATTCCCTGCGCATTTTCCTATTTAAAAACATTCTATATGGGCCGTATAAAGTTATACGGCCCGTATACAATAGGGGTGTGAAAATAAGATATAGGGTATGTGAGAGGGGCCTATAACAAATATATGAAAATGAATGCGTCTTCCTTGGTGATTAGACCACCACCACCAAAAGGCCCAATCCAACGTCACCACCGCAACAGCTACTATTCATTCTGTTTGGTTATTAACATATAATAATAATATGAACTAGTAAGATACCTCGCGTGTTGCAGCGAATATTCGACCGATATCGGTTTTGTTTGTTACAGTACCAGTACAATACTGGCATTCGTTATAGCAACCAAAAGAGATATGCTAAAGATGATATTGACATGTGTTTTAAATCGACATAAAACTATAAAACGAATACAAATATCGTACCGTGTCGGATAATATATTATATTTAAAGTTAATACCTTTTTACTAATTAAGATTTATAATAACGTTAAAGTAATTACCAATAAGTAATTAAATCATAATGATTTGTGTGGTCTAATCTCGTAAATTATACGCTTACAAAAAAAATAGTTGATTAAATGGAAAAGAATATCTAATATAGTTGGTAAATTATATGGCTAGAACTAGAATTCAGGGTGTAGTTTTTATATGATTAATTTATATATAATATTATTGGCTTATAGGACAACACATGTTTAAGTGAGAAATAACATAGAAACAATGGAATAGAAGACCAAAAGAATTGATTTTGCATTCTTTTCTCTAAGACCTGATGATTTATATTTATATTTTGTAGATAACTAGGTGTTGCTCCGCTCGCGTTGCGGGGCGCTGGCCGAATAATTCTTAACCAATTAAAAAAACAGTACCATAGTTTTGGTCTTGGTTTAAAAAAGCGCGAAGCGCTCCGAAGCGTTTTGGTTCCAAAAGCTTTAAGCGAAGCTTCAAGCGCGATGCGAGAGCTTCACGTATACGAAGCGCTCCATATTATATATAATTATATATAATGTTAGTGTTATATATATGTATAAAAAATAGCTATCCATATTATATATATGTATTTTATAATGTTAATTTTGTACTTTTATGCATAAATTAAAAAGTTTAAGGACCAAATGTAAACTACTGAAGATAGAGGGGGTTAAATGTTTAAATAGACAAACTATCTTTACACTTTTTAAGTAAAAAGTTAGAAGTTTCAGGGACTGAATGTAAACTAATGAAAGATAGAGGGGTTAAATGTTTAAAAACCTTAACTTATAAAAACCGTAGCCTAAAAGACAGCAGCCGCTCTCAGCATCTCAGCGTCTCTCTTCTTCTTCTTCTTCTTCCCCCTTCTTCCTGGTTTCTGGCTGAAAGCAACTCCGTCGCCGGAATTTGTCGCCGGATTTCACATAGGAAGTCGCTATATCGTCGATATAAGGTCGATATGTACCTTGTAAAGACTGTTGGGCTTAAAAAATGGCCCAAATAGTGATCTGATTGGCTGGAGCGTCGCTTCACAACTTCATCGCTTCGCCGCTTAAAGCTCGCTTCACATCGCTTCATGTAATGTAACGCTTCAGACCCAAAAAAGCGTTTTTCCCATCGCTTCATCGCCTCAAGCGCGCTTGAAGCGCGCTTTTTTAAACACAGGTTTTGGTAGAAAGAAAAAGTAAAAAGAGTGTTAGGCAGCTCTTTGACACGATTTTTAGCTGGGGGCAAAGTCATATTTTTATTTTTACTTGGGAGAAAAATCAAATTTTTTCCCGAGTGTAAAATCCTAATTTTTAGCTAGGGGAAAACCATATTTTTATTTTGCACTAGGGGCAAAAAAACGTAATTTTTAATTGAGGGTGATATCGTAATTTTTAACCGATTGGAAAATCGTAAATTTTAGCTGGGGGCAAAAGCATAATTTTATTTTGAAATGGTGGCAAAGACAAAATTTTAAACTGGGGGAAAAACCGTAATTTTAAAGTGGATATAAAATAATAAACTGGTGTAAAATCGTAATTTTGAGCCGGGGGAAAAACAAAATTTTATTTTGAACTGGTGCGAAAATGTAATTTTGGCTAAGGGTAAAAGCGTAATTTTGTTACCGAGAGCGAAATCGTATTTTCGGTTTAGCTGGGTGTAAAGTTATATTTTTTTTTTGAACTGGGGGAAAATCATAATTTTGAACCGAGGGTAAAATCGTAATTTTGAGGTAGGGGAAAACCATAATTTTATTTTTAGCTGGGGTCAAAAAAGTAATTTTAAACTGAGGGTGAAATCGTAATTTTGAACTGAGGGAAAAATCGTAACTTTGAGCTGGGGGCAAAAGCATAATTTTATTTTGAACTGGGGCGAAGACATAATTTTAAACTGGGGGCAAAACTGTAATTTTAAAGCGGGTATAAAATAAAAAGCTGAGGGTAAAATCATATTTTTTAAACCGATGGCAAAATCGTAATTTTGAGCTGATGGCAAAAGGGTTATTATATTTTTTAGTTGGGAGAAAAGCGTAATTTTAAACTGGGGGCAAAACCGTAATTTTTAAGTAAATATAAAATAATAAAATGGCTGGTCCAATAGAGGAGGGGCGACCGCCCATTTCGACCAATGGCAGGGAAACACTATTCCCTGCCATGGTTTTTGTATATGTTGAATGGGCTTGCCACAAGAAACGGCCCGGTAATTATTTTTCACCCTAAAACCCAACATCTAATCTACATCAAGAAAAAGACAAAAACACTGTAGAGCTACAGCGATTACTACAGTGATTGCTACAGGAATTTTGAGTTGTTCTTTTATATTATTTATAATATAATTATAATATAATATAACTATAATTTGAATAGTAAAAGCAAGACACATCAATGATTTGCAAATTAATACAGTGGTTAAGGTTAATGGTTAATATCATATCACTCCTTTTAAATAATAAAAAAATAACACACCATTATGCATATGCTATTATTATAGCCTTGGGGTATCTTGTGGGTGGGGATAAGGCTCAGGGACCAATAGGTCCTGAGTTCGATTCCCACAAGAGGGGGGGTCCCAAATTTATTGCTTCGTAGAGATGGATATGATCGGGTGGTTCCACTGGTAGCACAATGATACTCTACTGTCACATCCCAACCGATGGCAGAAACATTGGGGCGTGGCACTGAGCGAAACAGATTGTCCAGAAGTTTCCATAACAATTATAATTACCAATTATTTAAAGCAACACGTCCCATACCATGTCATAAAAGATAATATAATTATTACAGGCAAGATCTAGTCAAATTGTTCTGTTCCGACAACTCAGATTTTTATTACAGACAATTGTTTATTGTTGACCTAGGTCTTTCCTAGCCTCGATTTCACAGCAAGCTAAGCAAATAAGCATCCTAAGCACCTGTCACATACGTTAAAGTAAAGGTCAATACACATAGTGTAAAGGTGAGCATACAAGTTTAATAGATATAATAGAGTTCGAAATCGTTACGCATAACCAGCACGTACACAGTGTAAAATGAGGCATGTTAGTTATCAACATGAACCTATCAATACCAATGATTGCGAGTTGACTGCCCAAGGCAGTTCGTATTGCATGATCACCACCGTGGCCCATGTAATTAATTGTCCTTAACAACCCCTGAGTGAACAGGTGCTGAGTCCAAACAAATAGTACTACCGTTGCTAAGGCAGGTAGACAGCATTCCATGTGTAAACATAACAAACAAGCATTCATTAAGTCATGTATAACATGCGGTAACGGTTAGCGTTAAAGTATTGCGTAGTGTGTTCGATGTGATTTAGAATAAGTAACGTATGTAACACCCAAAAGTGCGTAAAGCAAAACGGGATCGAGTATACTCACAGCGATTGGTGGATTGAAGGGAGCGCTAGAGAGTAGGGTTAGGCTGAACAGATTAATAGTATAACGATAAGCGACGCGTAAAACGAAACAAGTGACAGTGGGTCGAACAGCAGTTCGATCGGATGGTAGTCCGATCGGACAGCCGGTCGTTCGAGTGTCAGGTCATCCGATCAGGTGACCTTTCGAGTGAATTGTTCCTTCCTTTGTGAAGGATGTGTTTGTGTATGATGGTTTGACTTTTGAAGTTTTCGTTGTAGCATTTTGAAAACTTAGAAGTATCACTACCTTTCAGGTCGGTTGATCGGTCGGACGTTCGATCGGACGACAACCCAGTCGGTTGGACACTTTAGTGAGAACAGTTCACAGCAGTTTGTGACTCGATCAGACGGTTGTTCGATCGGGTGGCAACACATGTGCATTGAACATGTTGAAAATTTGTTTAAGTATTGAAGTTCCAAAACATCACATAGTCGGATGGTCGGTCGATCGGGTGGTAACTCGATCGGATGGCTATCCGTTCGGTGTTCAAAAACTCTTGAAGTTTTATTTGAAAACTAAATGTGGGGCCAAGGTGCAAGTCGTTCGGGTGGCTGTCCATTCGGACAGTAGTCCGATCGGACGACACTCCATCCTGGTCGACCTGATCGTCTTCTTCCTTGGTCATTCTAGTAGTTTGTCGTTTTATCGAGATGATTTGATAACGTATTAGACAACAGAAACCTCGTCACTACTCAGTTGCCTGATCGGATAGGAATCACCCAAATCCGGCCGGTTAACTGTTCGGGACGGTGTTCCATGTTTAACCCGAAATCGGTAATCTCGTGGATAGAATCCAGATCTTGAACCAACACATCAACAAGAAAGAGTAGAAGGTTAGAACAAGCTCCGATTCTATCGGTTTTGAGGCATTGAGTGTAAAAGAGTTGAAAGAAAGTTAGAAACCATCTTTCAATCCTTTTTCACCTTGAATATGTTTAGATCTATGAAGGATCTTTGTTTATTTGCATGGAAATCGTTTGGATCTAAGTTGTTCTTGGTGGATTGAAGCCAAAACATGAAGTTCCTAAGAACACCATGATGACATCATCCTAGAACACCTCAAATCTAGTGATTTCACGGTTAAAAGTAAAGATTTGAAAGATAGAAGGGTGTAGGAGTGCGTGTAGATTAAGGAAGTACAAGATTTAGGTGGAAAACTTACAAGAATTGCGAGAAATCTGAAGAAAAGTGGGCAAGAATGCTGGTCGGACGAGAGTTTCCAGAAATGGTAAGTTTGATGTTGAAAGGAGGGTATTTATAGGGTTTCCCAAAAAGGAAAGGGGAGGAGAGGGGCTGATCAATCGGGTGGCAGCCCGGTCGAATGGCTGGTCGATCGAGCGGCTGGTCGAATGGCTGGTCGATCGAGCGGCTGGTCGATCGGCTGGTCACTTGGTCGATTGGCCACTTGATTCAAGCGTTCGGTGCGACGAGTTTTGCCGTTTCGATTGCGATTGCGATCTTTGCGATGTGATAGAGTTTCCTATTCAAATTACTTTTAATCCCAACTACTATATCAACATACAAGCATCCTTATTTCATATTCGTTTAGCGTTTGCGATTCGATTGCGATTGAGTTCGATTGCATTTCGATTGATTACCACACATAACATAAATAAACATGCACAAGTAACACATAAGGCACACACACACATATGACAATATCCAGAATGCGTAATTCGAGTTGCGATTGCGATAGCGATAAAACATGCGATAAATATCGAATAAACCTCGATTATTAATAAGTACTCCACATAATACAACTAACGTAAGGCATAAAATAGACTAACTACAGTCAAAGAAGTCAAAACAGGAATTGAGCAAGGAGTGACAGATCGCAATTAGCAATCTTGTCTCCCTTTGACTTCAATCTTGACTTTGACTTTGACTTTCGAAACACGGGGTGTTACAGCCTCCCCTAGCTGAGGGAATTTCGTCCCGAAATTAGGCCGAAGCCGTAACAAACAACTGCGGGTACTTCGCCTTCATGTCGCTCTCGAGTTCCCAAGTGAACTCTGCGCCTCGTTTGCCTTCCCATCAGACTTTCACAATAGGAATGCGCGAGCGTCTGAGCTGCTTGGTTTGGCGGTCCATGATTTCGACAGGCTTCTCCACGAAGTGTAGTGTTTTTTTTATTTGGAGATCGTCAAGAGGTACAATTAAATCATGCTCAGCCAGGCACTTTCGCAGGTTCGAAACATGGAAAGTCGGGTGAATGTTACTAAGCTCCTCCGGTAGTTCGAGTCTGTAGGCAACTTTTCCGATCCTTTCCAGAATCTTAAAAGGTCCAACATATCGAGGCGCTAGTTTCCCTTTCCTGCCGAATCTGACCACACCCTTCTAAGGTGATACCTTTAGGAGTACGTAGTCGCCAACGTCAAATTCAAGGGGCTTGCGTCGTCTATCGGCGTAACTTTTCTGTCGACTTCGAGCTTTCAGCAGATTGTCTCGAATTTGGAGGACTTTGTCAGTTGTTTCTTGCAATAGCTCAGGACAGGTTAATTGCGAGTGCCCGATCTCGTGCCATACAATAGGCGATCGACATTTTCTTCCGTATAAAGCCTCGAATGGTGCCATTTGAATGCTGGAATGATAACTGTTATTATACGAGAATTTGACTAGGGGCAGGTAAGCATCCCAATTACCACCGAAATCTATGACACACGAACGGAACATGTCTTCAAGAGTACGGATCGTTCTCTCAGTCTGACCGTCAGTTTGAGGGTGGAATGTGGTACTCAGATTAAGCGTAGTACAGAGAGCCGCTTGAAACGTTTCCCACAGTCGCGAGGGAAACTAAGCGTCATGGTCAGAGATGATGTCGCGAGGCATCCCATGTTGACAAATGATCTCATTGGTGTAGATTCGGGCTAATCGTTCTACCTTGTAGTCTTCTCGTATTGGCAGGAAATGAGCTGATTTGGTCAAACGGTCAACAACAACCCAGATGTTGTCGTGACCTGATGGCGTGCGCGGGAGTTTCGTTATAAAGTCCATAGCTATACTATCCCACTTCCACATAGGGATCGGGGGTTGTTCGAGTAAGCCAGAGGGTCTGATGTTCAGCCTTAACTTTCGAGCAAGTCAGGCACTTCCCAACGTAGAGAGCGATATCCCTCTTCATGCCCGGCCACCAGTACTTGTAGCGAAGGTCCTGGTACATTTTATCGGCATCGGGATAAATAGAATACCGGGATTTGTGGGCTTCGTCCATCAATATCTGTCATAAGTTGGTCCGCTTAGGGATCCAAATTCGGTCCAGAAAGTGGAATATCCCATTCGACTTATTCACAAGTTGGGCTCCATCGTGATAGATTCTTTCCTTCTTCAAAGTGCGCTCGTTAAAACAAGCATGCTGGGCTTCGCGGATGAGGGTTTCGAGATCGTATTGGGCTTGGACATCACGAATGCTGAGCAGATAGCTCCGCCTACTGAGGGCGTCGGCAACGACATTTGCTTTGCCTGGGTGATAACGAATCTCACAGTCGTAATCGTTGAGAAGTTCTACCCATCGGCGTTGACGCATATTAAGTTCCTTCTGGTCAAAGATATGTTGTAGGCTCCTATGATCGGTGAAGATTGTACACCTGGTACCATACAGGTAGTGTCGCCAAATCTTTAACGCAAAAACAACTGCGCCTAGCTCGAGATCATGGGTTGTATAGTTCTTCTCGTGGATTTTGAACTGACGAGATGCGTATGCAATGACCTTGTGTCGTTGCATGAGGACACAACCAAGACCAAGGTTCGAAGCATCACAATAGACAATGAAGTCATCATTTCCGTCGGGTAAAGTGAGGACGGGAGCATTGCAAAGCATGTGCTTGAGGGTTTGGAAAGCAGACTCTTGTTCAGTTCCCCAAACAAAAGGCTTGTCTTTATGCGTGAGAGCGGTAAGCGATACAGCGATTTTTGAGAATCCTTCGATAAATCGTCGATAATAGCCCGCTAATCCGAGAAAAGAACGGACTTCAGACGGGTTCTTAGGTGTAATCCAACTCTTAACGGCTTTAATCTTCGCGGGATCGACGTGAATGTGACCGAGGAATTGAACCCCCTCCAGCCAAAATTCGCACTTGGAGAACTTGGCATAGAGTTGATTCCCTTGGAGTAGCTCGAGAACCAAACGTAGATGTTGCGCGTGTTCGGCTTTCGACTTGGAATAGATCAAGACATCATCGATGAACACGATGACGAAGCGGTCGAGATAAGGTTTACACACGCGATTCATCATATCCATGAAAACCGCGGGTGCATTGGTTAAACCAAAAGGCATAACAACGAACTCATAGTGGCCGTATCGAGTGCGAAAAGCGGTTTTGGGTATATCCTCCTCTTGAATGCGTAGCTGGTGATAGCCTGAGCATAGATCGATCTTAGAGAAACATGTAGCACCTTGTAGCTGATCAAACAAATCGTCGATGCGAGGCAGGGGATAGCGATTCTTGATTGTCAACTTATTCAATTCCCGATAGTCGATACACATCCAAAACGACCCATCCTTCTTTTTGATGAAAAGGACTGGTGCGCCCGGTGGAGAGGTGCTCGGGCGAATGAAGCCTTTATCAAGTAGTTCCTGGAGCTGACTCGAGAGTTCACGCATTTTGGATGGGGCGAGTCGGTAAGGAGCTTTAGCAATAGGGTTTTCTCCAGGAATGAGGTCGATACGAAAGTCGATATCACGACTTGGCGGAAGTCCGGGAAGATCCTCAGGAAAAACGCTAGGAAATTCTCGAACCACAGGAACGTCGTTTACTCCCGGTCTACCTTTCTTTTCCTTCTCCGCTACTAAAATATTAGCCAAGAAAGCTATGTATTCCTTGCGGAGGTACTTACTAGCTTGGACACATGACATGAGCTTGAGACCTTTCGAAGCAGTTTCGCCATAGACACACAATACATCACCATTCGCGAGCAAGAATCGAATCATCTTATCGAAGCACACAACTTCAGCATGGTTTTCGCGAAGAAAGTCCATGCCTACTATGACGTCAAAACTTCCGAGTTGCAGAGGAATAAGGTCGATTGGGAAGAGGTGATTGTTGAGCTCAAGAGTACAATCACGAAGAATGGAATTAACGGCGACAGTTCTTCCGGTGGCGACTTCGACATCGAACGTTGAGGGGAGTTGAGAGCGCTTACGACTAAGGAGCTTCTCGAATTCAAATGACACAAAGCAGTTATCGGCTCCAGTATCAAACAAACACGAAGCATAAATACCATTCACAAGGAACGTACCATTGACCACGTTGTTGTCAGCCTGGGCTTGGCGCATATTAATGTTGAAAGTTCTGGCGCTGGCGGCTTGTTGTTGTTGTTGCTGAGGCTGCTAATGCTGGGGCTCTTGTTTCACAACCCTGTTCGGGCACATGTTCGCGAAGTGGTTGGGATCACCACACGTGAAGCAAACTCTGGCGTTGATAGCGGGTGCCTGAGCTGCTTGTTGGCCTTAAGGAGCTGGAAGCAGAGCTTGATGAGCAGTGGCTTGAGCTGGTGCGTGGCGGGGACCAGTACGGCAGTTAGCAGTGAAGTGGTCGTACATATTGCAGTGCACGCAAAAACGGCAGGCGATACCCACCGGGTGATGATAAGTACATGTCGGGCAGGCAGGGTGGGGTCCAGTGTATGCACACTTTGCAGGCGGTGCATAGATAACTGGTGCTGGTCGATGTTGAGATTGCTGCTGAGCCGATACGGCTTGAAGTGGAGTAGCAGTGGTAGTGACAGCACAGTTCTTGTTGCTGGAGCTGCTGTTGTTATTCTTTTTCTTGCGGTGAGAGGCTTTCGATGATTGAGCGGCGGCGGTTTCAGTGGGTGGTACGGCGGTGGCTTGGTGCAGGTTCTTCGAAGCTTTATCCCAAAAACCAGCTTTTACTCGCTTGTTGTTGATTTCAGCGGCGAGCAAGTAAGTTTCTTCGATTGTTGCTGGCTTGGCGGCATGCACAAAATCTGCAACACAGTTTAGCAAAGCTCGAATGTACTTCTTGATTGTCATCTCGGGCGTCTTCACTTGATCGGGACAGATGATACTGAGCTGCTTAAAGCGACCAGTCAGAGCTGCGTTCTCTCCATCCTTCTGCTTGATATGCCAGAATTCGTCCTCCAGCTTTTGGCGTTCATGGGGAGGGCAGAATTCATCCATCATAATGGCCTTCAGCTCTTCCCACGTCAGCTCATAGGCTGCGTCATTTCCGCGTTTGTTTCTCCCGGCCGTCCACCAGTCTAGTGCGCGGGACTGGAAGACGCCGGTAGCGTTTAGAGTACGGAGATTTTCAGGACATCCACTCTGGCGCAGAGTGACTTCGACGAAATCAAACCATTGAAACATAGCCGTTGGGCCATCCTCGCCAGTAAATTCCTTTGGACCACAGGCTTTGAACTGCTTGAAGCTGAAAGCAGTCTTGGGAGCAGCTTTAGGAGCTTCGGTTCTAGACTCCTCGGATGATTTACTCACATTCTCGTAGATTTCACTCACGATATGAGGAACTACCTTTGCTACTTGTTTAGCGACGAGAACAGCAAGGCGTTTGTCTCTCTGTTCTTGGCGAGTGATTCATGGGTGACGGGGTCCAGATGATGGTCCAGTCGACATTGTCTGCAACAGACATCGTCTTGGGTCTCAGACATAGTATAATCGATTCTCACCTCACACGTCTATTACTACTAAAGCTCAGGAACACAATCATGTAATCACATATGCACATAACCACAGATTCACATAAGCACAGAGCACCTATGCACGTAAGGCACAGAATCACAAAGGCACATAAGACACAGAATCACAGAAGCACTTAAGCACAAGAGGTAGTCAGAATACAGAAACCTATCATTCAAAGCCTGCGAGCGTTTGATAATAGCGATCGCGATTAACATATCGAGTAGTATAGTATAAGCGTATAACATAGTAATCAACATGGCGTGAAGTCGTTCCTCATGTAGTAGCGATTTGTCAGCGGTTGTGCAGTGTGTTGTGTGTTTAGCGGAAGCAACAAGGCGTTAGATCGAAATCAGTAGTACCTCAAAACGCTAACAAATTAGCATAAACCACATAAAACACGTAAAATTCTCATAAAACGTCGAAATATCAGAGTCGGCAGTAGTGAGCTTAAAATCGAGACACATAAAAAAATTGAGAAATGGATCGTTTGCGGCTATTTAGACATCGACTAACCAAAGTGATCCGACTATTCACAGAGACTCTTGGTACACACTTTGGCCTTCAGGACTGTGCTCTAGCCTCGAATCTGGGCGATTGGCACGCATCCCTCCAGTCATATCGTGACTTCAAGTCGTTGGAGTCCGTCGAGACCTTGGTGGGAGTTTTATAAAACCAAGTAAAGGTCGGAACAAGTCGCCAAGGTTCGGGTTTCACCCCTGTCTTAACAACGTCGTTTCTGTTTTGATAAAATAAGAGAGAATTATGCGTCAAAGTATGGATTTCACTCCTGATTCAACTCAATTTCTCGTGTTTATAGATGAAAATGCGAGGCGAACAAGCAAATTTGGTCGAGAGTTTGCGGTTTTCACACCTAATCTCGGCCTAATCGCTCGTTTATTTCCGAAAACTAAAGTGCAGTGATAGTGTAGCGTAGGCAAGAATAGCGAGAAATAGCAGTAAGCTCGTACATATTCTCTACAGGATATGCACAAGTCGGTCTGTTGGTTCCTAACTATAGACTAGGTCATCTCTAAGACATCGACCTGGACTAGGTCGAGTCTTGCCTAATTCCCTATAGTTATGGCTCTGATACCAATCTGTCATACCCCAACCGATGGCGGAAACATACAAGCATTACTTTTAATCCCAACTACTATATCAACATACAAGCATCCTTATTTCATATTCGTTTAGCGTTTGCGATTCGATTGCGATTGAGTTCGATTGCGTTTCAATTGATTACCACACATAACATAAATAAACATGCACAAGTAACACATAAGGCACACACATATGACAATATCCAGAATGCGTAATTCGAGTTGTGATTGTGATAGCGATAAAGCGATAAAACATGCGATAAATATCGAATAAACCTCGATTATTAATAAGTACTCCACATAATATAACTAACGTAAGGCATAAAATAGACTAACTACAGTCAAAGAAGTCAAAACAGGAATTGAGCAAGGAGTGACAGATCGCAATTAGCAATCTTGTCTCCGTTTGACTTCAATCTTGACTTTGACTTTCAAAACACGGGGTGTTACATCTACTGGTCTATCAGTGATCCAAATTTGTTGTTAAAAAATGGAATGAAATCTCGATGGAATTGGAATGTATATTCTCTTTTAATGTTGTAGTTCAATTACAATTCATTTTTTTGTTGAAACAAACAAAATAAGAAATATGATCAATATTCCAATTTCATCAAGATTCTATTGTCTTTCGTGAAACGAACACTACCTTAATAGTTTGAAATGCATATTTAAAGTAGGACATATATATATATTTATGTAGTCTATGTCACTAGAAGTTGATTATTCGGTAATCTAAAAGTTGTAGTCTATGTCACTAGGAGTTGATTTGAGAGTCTAGGATCCGACGGGTTTAAACGGAAGTTTGGAGGGGATAGAACTAATTCGGTAGGATATTATTATTAAGAAAGGAGTATAAGTAGAATAGTCGAAAGCTTCATTCATACCGAAAGAGTTTACATCATTTACAAGCTGGAGAAAAATTTCTCCAGCATTTCCCCTCTGGGAACTCCAAAACTTATCCTCAGCTCTCACTCACAACTCCAATTTATAGGCATACATCTCCGTGCGAGTGAGGCTTTGTGCGAATGGACTAAGCCATTCGTGCGACTGGATTATGTGTCCCTTCGTACGAAGGACTCCGTCGTGAGAAGGGAACTAGACTTTACAAAACTGAATAATCTGACTCTCATTATACAATATTCAACACACGCTCTATCTAGTCTATTCGCCAAGTGACAGACACACAGAATATGCACTAATAATTTCCCCCTTATATGTTACTATCAAAGCTTGATCTTTGAAAATGAGAGACGTGTTTGAATATTCTGCAACTTCAATCAAGCATCTTGATATCTTCAACTAATTCCCCCTTGATTGATGATTCGGGCTTGCATTATCTTCGTTAAAAAAAATTCCCCCTGAAATGAATCTTTAGGTCTTTGTTTGCACGGTTCCCAACCTCCTCTGATTTGCTATACCACAATCTTCACAAATAATCACCAACTTGAAACTAATCACTGCAGCTTCTCGTTTCGACATTAACCACCTCCGTGTTCGGTTTTTGATTTACCACTTCAGCTCAATCTACTAATCTTCAAAAACCCAACCGGTAATTGATAGAAACTTCGAATCACCACACCGGTAAACTTCAAGTCTATTAATACCCACGAAAATAAGAAATCCCGTTTTTCGTAATCATCTTTAAGCACACTCTTGAATGATTGATCAGCGTAAACGGTAATCTCCACAATCAGCAAATCTTCGTCGGATAACAAATCATCTGGTAACACATTCAGATCTCAAAAACATTCTTCCACGATTAGATTCACATTCTTCCTCTTCAGTCACGACAACAGATGTATAGTCTTCTCCGTTAGTTCCGGCAGCAACTTAATCAACAAGCATCATCATTCCCCAGAGGTTAGTCCGAAAAACAATTCCTCTACTCGAAGATTAACCATTCCGACACTATAGACTATCACAGAGCTGTGATATCTTTTAAGTATCGATAATACGGATGCATCTCCTGACGCTAATCCTGCTGACCGGCTTGACGAAGACCCTGGATTCAAAACCTAAGACATCAATCTGACCCTGATCTGTAGAATTTGAATTTCCTATGATCACGAACTAACGAATCCAGATCCTAGGCATCCCCTGACAATCTGAAGTCGGAACCACCTGAATACGGTTGCACGTCACGAATTTCAAAAATGCTTGAATTTCAATATATTCTGATGAAATTTTTATTCCCAATCATTTTTGCAAATTCTGACCTCTCTAAACTTATCACTAAATTTCCCCCTCAAACTAGGCAATTAAGTCCACTATTTTCACTGAAAAACTCCACTAAGTGGAAAATTTGTCATTTTGCTTCACAAAAGTGCGTTTTTCATCATTGCAGATTTTTCTTTAAGGCTCATTAATAGTCACTTACCAAACGGTAAACATTCTGCCCAGGTATCCGTGACCACCCCATTTGTCACACCCCAACCGATGGCGGAAACATCGGAGTGAGACGAAATAGATTGCAAGAGACTTCATAACACTATTTGTGACAAGTATTTAAGTAATAAATTTCCATTTCATTTCTAAAGAGTCAATTACAAGGATTTGAAACAATTACAACATGAATGATGAAATACAATACAATAAGAATACAAATTAAAGTGTGTATCTAAGCATCCTACTAGATTCCATGCATCACCAACATCATCGCTAAACCTGCAACATGCTTTAAAAGTGTAGTTCAATACAAAAAGTATTGGCGAGTATACAAGTTTGGTGCCTAGTATATAAGTATAAAAATAATAAGGAACAATCCACATGGCAAACCTAGTTATCAAGATTAACGTATTAAACTGGCATGCGATTAACAAGTCAACCCTCAGTTTACGCAAGTATGAATGAATAAACCTAACATGAGCTCTCGTTCACGGGCGGTGCGTTACTCCTATAGCGCTATACATGTTAAGTGGAGGCTTGTACGAAGCTAATGACAAGTTCATCACATAAGAATCACCCAGAAAACACGAATCAAGCATAACAAACAGTAAGCATGTATTGGGTTGTTTGTTTGTTTATGTATTTGCTTAAGAATATGTATACTAAGTGTGTTTTGTATATAAAAACATGTTACACCCAAAAGTGTGAAAACGGTAAAATCGGTCAAGTATACTCACAAAATTGCTAAGTCTTCCGATTATCCAAGTGTTGACGAGTGTAAGAGATTAGGAAGTTGAATGTGTTCGATTTAGAGTTTAAGAGATGTTTACATATGGTTTAAGGATTTGGAGTTCGAGGACATGAAAATAAACATATGAAAAGTAATCACCTAGTCACATAATACTTGTGTGACACTATGAAACCCCAAGGGTTAGAATGTTTTCATGGGTTCAAATACCCAACAGAATCATAACAAGTTATTACGTCTTAGATGATGTAATCTAATACTTTAACAAATGAACACTAATCCATCATCAAAGGTTCTATTATTTGGATAATATATATATCTATTACATAGTGTCCATCACATCCTATAGGTCATGTAGGAGGTAGGAGGATAAATCCACCATTTAGGAACCTCTTTGTATCATAGAAATCATGTAGGAGGTAGGAAGAACAAGTCTTCCATTTAGGTACCTCTAGGTGTTCACCACTACACTTGATGTTATGAACATTCAAGGAGGGTCATGAACATACAATAAGAAAGGAAATAATTACAACTAATCTAAGAAATCATCAAGTAATGTGTGGATTTTTAGTAGGATAGCCCAAGCTTGTTCTATAATCTCACAACCATCAAGCTTGAAGCTTGTTCATTACTTGTGGGTTAAAACCCTTTTGAAAACAGAAAGTTTGGAGGATTAAAACCTCTGAATTTGTATGTTACAATCTTGTTTTTAAGCACACTTAATCATAGTCTTGATTAGTGGCATAAGGACATAGAAATGTATGAAGAAAACATGAGTTTTCTTCCAAAATAAAAAGATAAAAATGAGCAGAATTATAGGTGCACTTTGGACCTAAAAAATGGTGAGGTTTCACCTTAGTTTGCCCAAGCAAACTTGTGAGAACCTTCCTAGAGGTTATCCAAGTGTTGTAGAAGAAGAAACAAGAAGAAAATTGAAGTGGAAGTGAGTTAAAACTCACTTTTCATGGCTGGAACTTTCAAAAACGTGGCTGAAACTCAGCTTAGTTTAGGAGAGTTTTTGAAGTGTTTGGAGGATTGAAAAAGTGGAATAAGGAGTGGGGAAGTGTTTATTATATAGGGAAGGGATTAGGGTTTAAATGGGTTGGGCTTTGGAAGTGTTTAGTGGGCTGAATAACTCAAAACAAAAGACTTAAGTGGGCTGATGCATGGCTGTTAACAGCCCTATAATTTTTATTTTATTATTTTTTTTACATTAGAAAGTATATTTTATGTTTAATAAAGTGTTACATGTTGTCTAGTATGTATGTAACTTGTAACAAGGTCCAAAATGCATAAATGACATCTTTTAATTTAGCAAAAAGTGTGATAACATAGGTGTGTATAACACATGAAATGTAACAAGTATGTATGGTTTATAGTTTGGTATAATCAAGTGAAAAACATACAACTTAGTCATATAATCGAATAACCAAGTGTTTGAACGTATGGAGATTTAAGGATTACAAATACACAATGATCGTGTACGAGTTAAACTTATGTTTATGAGAATTACGAGTCATGTATCAAACGAATGCACATATCAATGTAGAAGATTAATTTTATTACGATCAAAGTCTCGGATACGATTACAAGGAATACAAGTTTCCAAAAATAGAAACGCACGGCAAGCTTTCTAATTAAGGAAAGTCACAAAAAAGCAGGGCGTTACAGTCTCCCCTCCTTTAGGAAATTTCATCCCAAAATTTATTCAAGAAGAAGACTTTGAAAGGCGTTTTGGCTAAAATAATGATCATCAAAATTCGAGACTTGGAAGTTTTTGTAATATTTGAAAAGTATGAAATTTTGAGGAACGAAAAGATGGGTTTGTAAACAGAGTTCGTTTGATTAAAAGGATTTGAAGCATTGGGCATAAGCAAAGCGCGCATGTGTGTGTAGGCAAAATGAGTTTAAACAAGTTTGAATAATTCGACAGTTATTTTAAAGTATAATACTTACAAAGAAAGTTTTTGTATAAAGTGGTATGTATTTTGATGAAAAGTGTGGTCATACGATAGTTTGCATGGAAAGTTTAAGGATAGTGTTAAATCACACATTTGTAGAAAATCGTTTATTGAGAGAAACGGGAAGGTTTGGAAATTAAATAAAATGATTTTGGAGGCAACGACCAACTACGTGTGTTTACACATAAACAAGAGTGGAAGTTAGTTTAAAAGCAAGGAAGAATTTTAGGATTCGAACGTTTAAACCGATTGATTGTAAACGAGGTTTGTATAAAAGACAACGGATAACGGGTAATAATGGAGGTATGAGAGTGAACGATTGATCTAATAAACGAATGGGAGTATAAGGATGTTATGTGTATTGGACAAACGAAGGTGGTGTGTTAAGAATGAAGTCTCGTCGTGGATAATCGGATATAATGCGTTTGCGAGTTGTTAAAGTTTGTATCAGGTCTAAAAGGTCTGCAAAACACTAAATTTCTCCTGGGACGTTTTACGAAAGTTTGGTAACATGGTGAAAACACTTATATATAGGAAGTACTAGCGGCATATCCACCATGTTTTGACCACGTTACGTCCGTTTCGTTATTCGCGTCATGTTACGTTCCGTGTCTTACCATACACAGTAGTACACTCTATGGTCCTCATACGCCTATCACTATAGTCTCGTGTGCACCCGTGATTATATTGATTGTCGCATGATCTGCATAGCTTGTACTAGTTGTGTATGAATCAGGGTATACATAATTTGAAAATAAAAATGAGTACGTATAAGAATGTATATTTACGTTTTACTATGTATGAGACCAACGTAAGCTAATCCCTCGGGTTTCACTCGCACACAGGTACGAATGTATGAATTATGAGTATGAATAAAAGTATGAACATAAGTATAAGTTTAAGTATGAATACACATGTGAGTAAAAGTATGAACATAAAACGTATGGGTATGGATATGAATATGAATATGAGTACAAATATGAGCATAAAACGTATGGGTATGGGTATGAATATGAATATAAGTATAAGCATAAAACATATTGTTATGAGTATGAGTATGAGTATGAGTGCAAGTACGAATAATAATGATTGCGTATATAGTATTATTTGAAACATAACGAATTTAAGCATATAAAAACGATCAAAAGGTTGAGTATGTAAAAACGAACGGTTTAAGTGAAATTGTCGTGAGATATTGACTAAAACATGTACGATGATATGCACGTATAGTTGTTTGAGCAAAACGTTGAGTTTATCAAATCAAAATAGATCGAGTTTGCACCCGTGATTATATTGATCGTCGCATGATTTGTATAGCTTGTACTAGTTGTGTATGAATCAGGGTATACATAATTTGAAAATAAAAATGAGTACGTATAAGAATGTATATTTACGTTTTAGTATGTATGAGACCAACGTAAGCTAATCCCTCAGGTTTCGCTCGCACACAGGTACGAATGTATGAATTATGAGTATGAATAAAAGTATGAACATAAGTATAAGTTTAAGTATGAAGACGCATGTGAGTAAAAGTATGAACATAAAACGTATGGGTATGGATATGGATATGAATATGAGTACAAATCTGAGCATAAAACGTATGGGTATGAATATGAATATAAGTATAAGCATAAAACATATTGTTATGAGTATGAGTATAAGTGCAAGTACGAATAATAATGATTGCGTATATAGTATTATTTGAAACATAACGAATTTAAGCATATAAAAACGATCAAAAGGTTGAGTATGTAAAAATGAATGGTTTAAGTGAAATTGTCGTGAGATATTGACTAAAACATGTACGATGATATGCACGTATAGTTGTTTGAGCAAAACGTTGAGTTTATCAAATCAAAATAGATCGAGTTTGACTTGTAATGTAGAATCTAGTTTGTGGATTTCAAAAGTATGTAAAGCATCTATTGATTATGTGAGATGTACTTTGTAAAAGAACGGAAATGCTTCTCTTGTTTTAAAAGAATTTACGTACGTTGAAAATTGTCGGTTCCTATGAAGTTTTCTTGCCCACGTGTTTTGATTTAAATGACATATTGAGCGGTGTATAAAAAGTTCTTTGTAAATAATAAGTTTGCATCATTTCAAAGGATCTTGCATTAAATAAGAAATTTAAAATTTTGAAGTTCTCGTGAAAAAGTTGATTCTTAAAAGAAATTCAGCATAATGAACTTAGTGATCGTTGAAAAGTGTTTTAGTAAAATGATTTATGAACACTGAAAGTAGTTTTAGTAAAATGATCCTATAATAACTATAAGATCTCATAGGAATGTGAGATAAGTTGGTTTGATTTTCGATTGAGGATGAAAGTCCTTGGTATAATGATACAATGTGAGTGCGTTTTAGTGATTAAGTCGAGTATGAAATTTATGGGCAAGAGATTCATTAGACCGATTAAGTTGATGGGTAGCATTTCGTTGTATTTTGAAAACCGGGAAGCAAAATGTTGGTGGTATGACTAAGTATTTCGTGTATGTGATTTACGTGAAATAGATTATGGGATAAGGAATACGTTTGATAAAACAATGAATTTTGAAATTTGCATAAGTAGGGATTTTGACAAACGATAAACAATTTAGGTATAAATACTTGATCGTATTTGCATAATAAATATTTTTGAAGCAAAATTTTGGTAACGATCACCTAGATAAGGGAAACGCCCCTAACCTGTTGGTGAGGTCGTTTTAAGAAAAGAAAGGAGCGGAGTTAATCGTCAAGGTAAGGAAATCACTCCTATCTTGATGATATTTCTCCATTTTGGTGTTACAATGAATGTAAATAAAATTTGAGTGTCGTTTTGAAATCATACATGTGTATAACGTATAAATGTATTAGGAGATTTAGTATAATGTGTGTGTGAGGAAATAATCTCGAAAATAAATTTGAATTTGAAAGATTGCATCGCATAAGATTAATAATAGAAAAATATAGGTTTGGTTAAAGTTGGATGGTTCCTAAACGGAACTTTGACTAACCAAAGTGGTCGAAAAGTCTTTTGAATTTGAGAAGCATGCTTTGGCCTAATATGTGGAATACTCTCGCCGACACGTCGGTTAACGGTATTCACCCTTCCGGTTACTACATGTCCCAATTCAACCGAAAATTCGAGACTTGGTGGGATTTATAAAAATCAAGGAGTGGGACTAGTCGACAAGATACGGGTTTCACCCCTAACTTGACGATTTCGTACCCTAAGTGTGGTTGGTACTCGTCGGGTCAAAATTTAATTTCGACACGTTGACGAGGGTCCACTAGAATTTGAAATTGAAATTCTTCATCAAGATGAGGACTTCACTCCTAACTTGATGACGAATCTCGTGTAAAAAGAATAGGTAGACTGAGAGTCGTTCACCAAATTGTGGGTTTCACGCCTGTTTTGTTGAAGTTTTCTCGTTTGTATAATACGAGTGTTTGCGGATTTAGAATAGTCGAGTAAAATGTATGAGGAAAAGCGTATGTTGAAGATTAAACAAACAAGTATAAACATGTCAAGAATGGCACATAAAGAATGAAATATTAAAACAAATATTAACACATAATGAAACATGTATTAACACATAAGAATAGCATGTCAAGTATGATACATAAGGATAAAACGACATATATGTTTAAAAGGCTCAAAGAGAATAAATAAGAAACACATAAAGTGGCATGCATGTAGTTTCAAGCAAAACATAAGAATAAGGCTCTAAAACTATAGACAAGGTAAAAGCATTCATACTTTTCCTAATTCCCTATAGTTATGGCTCTGATACCAATCTCATCGGAGTGAGACGAAATAGATTGCAAGAGACTTCATAACACTATTCGTGACAAGTATTTAAGTAATAAATTTTCATTTCATTTCTAAAGAGTCAATTACAACATGAATGATGAAATACAATACAATAAGAATACAAATTAAAGTGTGTATCTAAGCATCCTACTAGATTCCATGCATCACCAACATCATCGCTAAACCTGTAACATGTTTTAAAAGTGTAGTTCAATACAAAAATTATTGGCGAGTATACAAGTTTGGTACGTAGTATATAAGTATAAAAATAATAAGGAACAATCAACATGGCAAACCTAGTTATCAAGATTAACGTATTAAACTGGCATGCGATTAACAAGTCAACCCTCTATTTACGCAAGTATGAATGAATAAACCTAACATGACCTCTCGTTCACGGGCGGTGCGTTAATCCTATAGCGCTATACATGTTAAGTGGAGGCTTGTACGAAGCTAATGACAAGTTCATCACATAAGAATCACCCAGAAAACACGAATCAAGCATAATAAATAGTAAGCATGTATTGGATTATTTGTTTATGTATTTTCTTAAGAATATGTATACTAAGTGTGTTTTGTATATAGAAACATGTTACACCCAAAAGTGTGAAAACGGTAAAATGGGTCAAGTATACTCACAAAATTGCTAAGTCTTCCGATTATTCAAGTGTTGACGAGTGTAAGAGATTAGGAAGTTGAATGTGTTCGATTTGGAGTTTAAGAGATGTTTACATATGGTTTAAGGATTTGGAGTTCGAGGACATGAAAATAAACATATGAAAAGTAATCATCTAGTCACATAATACTTGTGTGACACTATGAAACCCCAAGGGTTAGAATGTTTTCATGGGTTCAAATACCCATTAGAATCATAACAAGTTATTACGTCTTAGATGATGTAATCTAATACTTTGACAAATGAACACTAATCCATCATCAAATTTTCGATTATTTGGATAATATATATATGTATTACATAGTGTCCATCATATCCTATAGGTCATGTAGGAGGTAGGAGGATAAATCCACCATTTAGGAACCTCTTTGTATCATAGAAGTCATGTCGGAGGTAGGAAGAACAAGTCTTCCATTTAGGTACCTCTAGGTGTTCACCACTACACTTGATGTTATGAACATTCAAGGAGGGTCATGAACATACAATAAGAAAGGAAATAATTACAACTAATCTAAGAAATCATCAAGTAATGTGTGGATTTTTAGTAGGATAGCCCAAGCTTGTCCTATAATCTCACAACCATTAAGCTTGAAGCTTGTTCATTACTTGTGGGTTAAAACCCTTTTGAAAACAGAAAGTTTAGAGGATTAAAATCTCTGAATTTGTATGTTACAACCTTATTTTTAAGCACACTTAATCATAGTCTTGATTAGTGGCATAAGGACATAGGAATGTATGAAGAAAACATGAGTTTTCTTCCAAAATAAAAAGATAAAAATGAGCAGAATTATAGGTGCACTTTGGACCTCAAAAATGGTGAGGTTTCACCTTAGTTTGCCCAAAGCAAACTTATGAGAACCTTTCTAGAGGTTATCCAAGTGTTGTAGAAGAAGAAACAAGAAGAAAATTGAAGTGGAAGTGAGTTAAAACTCACTTTTCATGGCTGGAACTTTCAAAAACGTAGCTGAAACTCAACTGAGTTTGGGAGAGTTTTTGAAGTGTTTGGAGGCTTGAAAAAGTGGAATAAGGAGTGCGGAAGTGTTTATTATATAGGGAAGTGTTTAGTGGGCTGAATAACTCAAAACAAAAGACTTAAGTGGGCTGATGCAAGGCTGTTAACAGCCCTATAATTTTTATTTTATTATTTTTTTAACATTAGAAAGTATATTTTATGTTTAATAAAGTGTTACATGTTGTCTAGTATGTATGTAACTTGTAACAAGGTCCAAAATGCATAAATGACATCTTTTAATTTAGCAAAAAGTGTGATAACATAGGTGTGTATAGCACATGAAATGTAACAAGTATGTATGGTTTATAGTTTGGTATAATCATGTGAAAAACATACAACTTATTCATATAATCGAATAACCAAGTGTTTGAATGTATGGAGATTTAAGGATTACAAATACACAATGATCGTGTATGAGTTAAACTTATGTTTATGAGAATTACGAGTCATGTATCAAACGAATGCACGTATCAATGTAGAAGATTAATTTTATTACGATCAAACTCTAGGATACGATTACAAGGAATACAAGTTTCCAAAAATAGAAACGCACGACAAGCTTTCTAATTAAGGAAAGTTACGAAAAAGCAGGGCGTTACACCATTATCTTCAACATTCTGTGATCGCATCATCAAATCTATTCTCTGAAGCCCCAGGCGGTGTCCCCAAACAACCCGCATTTGTCGTTAAAATCTCCAAAAAAAATTCAATCACCAAATTTTTTGTGGACACTCGTCTCATCACTGCGATCAAAAATGCCCTTTTTAGTCATTTGACTCATTCGTGCGAATGAAGTAGGTCCATTCGTGCGAATGAGATGATTTTAGAACTAGTAAGGTGTCTTCGTGCGACTGACCGTGATCCCTTCGCACGACTAAACATGATCTCTTCTTGCTAATGCTATATTAAAATGATTTTTATAACCCAATACGGGTTTATCCAATAAGGGTATTAATAGTGGTGCGTCAGTTAATCATGTTCTCGGCATTGTTTCCGGGCCCCATATGTATTGTCAAGCTTGTAAAACTGATAATATGAGAAATAGTTTGTCCCAAGTTATTTATGAAAATATATGTACCATTGTGTACATGAAAATGATTATGAAATATTTTCAAAATGTGTCGGTTATTTGTATTACCAGTGTAAACTCACGTATCTTCAAAAGACTAAGCAAAGGTAGCAAGGTTACGAAATAGGCTGGAAGTGCCCGGTAAATGCTTAAGAGGAATTTGAAACTCCTTGCATTTGAAGCCTAGTAGTCTGCATATTTCATCATTTTGATATTTTCGATCCGCCGGTGGATCTTTTGAATACTTCCGTCTGTATAATTAATTTGAACATTCGGACATTTATATTTGTAATAGTATTTTTAATTCCCAAGACTTCCGTTGTGCTATTTGTGTATTTGATATCAATTTCGTCACACACCCCAAGTCCGGGCCCACCGGGAAATCAGGGTGTGACAATATCAAACGTCATTGGGGGATAGACGACCTGTTTCTGCATATTTATAATCTTATATAACAATGTTTGGTGGGCATAGGCACCACAACTCTCCACAGTTTAAAACAAAAATTACTCGGTGAATCATCTTATACAACATTTGATGACAATGTTAACCCTAAAATGGAGTTATCTGACTACCAACCGGCCCGCCGCCGACGTGCTGAAACCAAGAACCATTACCACCATTGTCGTCAGACTAAAATGGTCACTTGTTACAAACTACAAGGTGTAAAAAGAAAGGGTATAAATGTCATTTCACATCAAGGAGTAAACCGTTTAGTTGTTACAAAGCATATGGTGTAAAAAGAAAGGGTATAAATAAGAAAGGGTATAAATGTCATTTCACATCAAGGAGTAAACCGTTTAGTTGTTACAAAGCATATGGTGTAAAAAGAAAGGGTATAAATGTCATTTCACATCACAGCTAACAGAAATGTGTTGTCATTTAGCGGCAGGGTTCAAGATCGATGCAATTGGGAATAGACAGGGGTAAGGCAACAAACTTTTTGAAAATAAGGGGTAAGAGTGTCAGCGCCCCCAAACCACAGGGGGTAAAACTGCAGTTTACTCTATAATTTACGTAAAAACATTTTACAAACCAAGTGTTTAACCGCACTATTCTTGTATTGATTATTGATTTGGTGATGGGTGACCTAGTTTCTTTCTTTGTTATTTCACTGATTCGATAACCTCATATTCAACTTTTCAGATAATTGGTTGACCCTTCGTAGCGTATATATTTTGTAATCTCTTGAACTCCATTTTAATCTTAGTTCACTTATGTTATATATTTGGGAATGTAATTTTAATCTTAAAGTGTTAATCAGACTTCTTTTATTTATGGAGTCTCTATGTTTATTCAATGTTTTAGTTCTTTTTTTTTATCTTGTAAAATGTTTTTTTCACAAAGAATCAACTAGTGGAGTCAATACTCCAAGTAACCATCAAGTTAAGTTAATGATAGTAAAATAGCTCAAATTTTGCTCGCAAAAGAACTTGAAAGTAAGACTATATGTTGTAAAGTAACTAAACAATTACCACATAATTTTCATGTAGGAATTTGAGCAATAGTTAAACATCCAATAACTAGGTGTAGTGAAATAACTAAATACCCGTCCCCACCATTTGGTGGAGTGGCAAAGGTAATGGAGATAAGAACTAAGTCTCTTTGGAGGTCGTAAGTTCGAATTCGAGCCAACGCGGGTTTTCGTCCCATTGTGGGTAACACCAGAGAGTCTCGACTCTTGTGGCAGCCGGCAGTATGGTTTCCTGTGAGGACAAGAAGAGGTCCGGTAAGCCGGTATTATGCCCCTTCGTGGAGAAATCCGGTGGGTTCTGATCCGGGGCCAGCCTCATAGCCGTGCTTACGGCTGCCCAGTCCCAACACCCCCTCCCCCCAATAGGTAGTATCTAGACAATCACTATTAAAAAAAAACATCAAACACCCAATAACTAAACACTCAATAACTAAAACAATTTAGTGGGTGTTTGGGTTAGCTTATTTTGGAGCTACTTTTAACTTATTGACTTATAGAAAGTTAATAAGTCATTTTGATAGTGTTTGGATAAGGGTTGTGAAGAAGTTTTATGACTTGAAAATGAGAAAATGAGAAGTTAGAATTTCTCACTTCTGACTTATGACTTATGAAAAGTTAATAAGTTATAAGGAATGCGAAACACCCATATCAAAGACCCTTCCCTTGTTAGACCATATATAGTGGGAGGGGGAAGACCTTTGGGCGTTTTGCGTCATTTGGCGGTCCAGTCAGCAATAGGACATTATGAGACGTTTTTTTTTTTTTTTTTTTTTTTCTAAAATGGGTATAGTGGGGATGTGGGCATTGTGGGGCATTATGTTAAAAGGGGTGTAAAAAATTAAATAAAAAAAACAATCAAAACAAGGGTATTGGCTAACCAAAAAGAAGAAAAGCTGCCATTGGTCAAAGAAAAAAGTGGGAGACGTGGAAAAAAGGACGCTTCTTGGATTTTTTTTTGGAAAAAAGCGCCTAAGGGGGTGGTTTGGGGGCGTGGAGGGGTGTTTTTTTTTGGAGAAAAAACGTCCAAATACCCCACTACGGATGGTCTTAATGTGCTAGCGCCCAAATGGGCACTTAGGGCATGTTTGGCTAAGCTTTTTGAAACAACTTATTGACTTATTGCCTTTTTGAAAAGTCATAAGCTCCAAAATGATGTTTGGCAATGAGGATGTATGTGAGGGGAAAAAAGCTAATAAGTCAATAAGTCACTCCATAGTGACTTTTCCAAAAAGGCAATAAGTCAATAAGTTGTTTTAAAAAGTTTAGCCAAACATGTTACATGCCCTTAGTCATTGGCTTCCCCCAACAACTAGTTGGGGTGGTGTTTAACCGTTAACGGGGTGATGTGAAGTGCTTAGTAATCTACAACTGTATGACTCTCACTCTCAACGTGGTTGTAAACAAGTCACCTTGCTCCGATTTAATACAAAGTTCGAGCTGACCGAGTAAGATGTAATAGTATAATTTCGGGTCGGGTAAACCCATGTGAGTTGCTCCACGATAGTCGGCTCAGTGTTGAGTATCGACGCTGATCGAAACGCCATGAAGAAGAGCAATTAATTTAATAAATAATATTATCTTCTTCTTCTTCGTCTTCTGTTTCACTTTACCAATCGCCGACACTTTTCACTTCCCCCACCATCGCCATTAATAATATATTACTCATTTATTCATTAATGCACACATCTCTCTCTACATTTCATCTCTTCTTCCTTCTCTCTATAAACAAAACAAACGAGCTTCAAAAATTACGCTAAATTCGCCTTTGAAGGTAACCTTTTTGATCGCCTGCTATTCACTTTCATGAAATTGATGTTTGAATCATGAGTTTTGTTGTGTTTGAAATGAATTTGTAGAACGAATTTTGATCGTTTTTTATTTGTCTCCATATGTTTATTACGATCTAATAGCTGATTTTTATCCATGATTCAGATCTGCTTCATATGATGATCAAATTTGTTGTATATCTGTTATGAATCTAATTTGATGATTTGACTTATGTTTGTATAATAATTAGGTTTAGTTATATCATTTATGAATCTGATTGATAATTTGACATATGTGTGTATGATTAGGGTTTGGTTTGGTTTGGTTTGGTTATGTTATTTGGATTAATTTGGTTAAACTTTGTCTGCTTTCAGGGTGATTTGAGATCTAGAATCTGTAATTGAGATGCTTAAGTTTGATGAGATGGGAGGATTTTGTGACCAATTTGGTTTCTTTTGTGCTCAAGGAGAGATGAATTCGGTCCCTGTCGATACGCCGGCTACGGTTGTGGATGATGATTTTTCTGATGAAGAGATCGATGTGGATGAACTCGAGAGACGAATGTGGAGGGATAAAATGAAGCTCAAAAAGCTTAAAGAGTCGTCGTCTCCTGTTAACCAAGGGGCCAACACGGCGAAACAGCAGCAGTCTCAGGAACAAGCAAGAAGGAAGAAGATGTCTAGAGCACAAGATGGGATATTGAAGTACATGTTGAAGATGATGGAAGTTTGCAAAGCTCAAGGTTTTGTGTACGGGATTATACCGGAGAAAGGAAAGCCCGTTGGTGGTGCTTCGGATAATCTCCGGGAATGGTGGAAGGAGAAAGTGAGGTTTGATCGTAATGGGCCTGCGGCCGTAGCCAAGTTCCAAGCTGCTAACTCGGTTGCAGGAGAAAACGAGGCTGCTGTTTCAATCGGGCCTACGCCACACACGTTGCAAGAGCTTCAAGACACGACTCTGGGCTCGTTGTTGTCGGCTCTTATGCAGCATTGTGATCCGCCTCAGCGGCGGTTTCCTTTGGAAAAAGGGGTTCCGCCACCGTGGTGGCCAACTGGGAATGAAGAGTGGTGGCCGCAGTTAGGGCTGCAGAAGGATCAAGCAGGGCCTCCGCCATATAAGAAGCCCCATGATTTGAAAAAGGCGTGGAAAGTAGGCGTGTTGACTGCGGTGATTAAGCATATGTTTCCGGATATGGCCAAGATTAGGAAGCTCGTGAGACAGTCGAAGTGTTTACAGGATAAGATGACTGCAAAGGAGAGTGCAACGTGGCTAGCCGTGATTAACCAGGAGGAGGCGTTGGCCAGAGAACTTTACCCTGAATTATGTCCGCCGGTTATGTCGTCAGGATGGAGTGGTTCGTTTGCGGTTAATGATGATGCTGGTGAGTATGATGTTGAAGTAGTTCAACATGAACCGGAACCCAACTTTGAAGTCGGAGATGTCAAACCAAATCTCGGGTTGTTGACTGATAGAAAGAGGAAAACCCCTCCGGCAAACCAAGTAGTTGAGCACAAGATCTACACTTGCGAGTTCTTGAATTGTCCTTATAACCAACCTCTTAATGGGTTTCTGGACCGACCCTCACGAGATAATCATCAGATGAACTGCCCATATAGAGCCCGTGGCTCATCGGCTCAGTTTGTCGGGGTTCCTAACTTTAACTTCGTCCAGCCAAAGCAAGCTGGTGGTTCGTTAATGGTCGAACCTGCACTGTCTTCTTTTGATCCAACGGTTCTTGGAGTACCTGAAGACGGGCAGAAGATGATTAACGACCTGATGTCGTTTTATGACAATAATATTCAAGAAAACAACACGAAACCTCACCCCAGAAATCATTCTGGCTCAAACGACCCGTTTCTTCAACAATCAAGCATCCAGTTTCAAGAAAACAACACGCAGCCTGACCCGTTTCTCCGACCATCAAGCATCCAGTTTCAAGGAAATAACACAGATCCCAACCCGCAGAAAATTGCAAGATTAAACGACCCGTTTTGTGGTCAGTCAAGCATCCAGTTTCAAGAAAACAACTTTCTTCACCATGGGTTTGAATCTAACATAACCCATTCACAACAAGCTCACCATTTCAATAACATTGGTCAGCAAGATTGTTTCAAAATGATGTTTGGGTCTTCTTTGGGTACGGATTACACAGAACCGAAGCAGGACGGGTCTGTCTGGTTCTAGTTGGAACCAAGATCATCGGAGTATTTGTAGAACTTGTAATGTTGTTCTCAGTCGATGAACTTGTGTTATTTTATGGTACTTGTATTTAAATAATGCATATTATATATAATGTCTTTTTGAGTGTAGTTAATTAGTTGGTATTTTTAGCAGTTTGTTTGGAGGTTAGTATATATATTGTCACATTTCTCCAAAGAGCATAAAACTTGTGGTTTACTTTCAAGATTTGTGATATTTTTTAACTTGGTGAACTGTTTTGTTTATTAGATATTTTATTTTAATTAAAATTTTACTTCCTTGCGTCTAAGCTAGGAAACAGAGAGTTTATGTACCAAGAAGACCAAGCTAATTGATCTATCTTCCCTCTATAATTTATTCTTAAAAACGAAAAAGACTTTTTATCTTTTCCTCAAGTTCTCTTGTGCCTTGAGTTGTATTGTCGAAAATTTTATGGTTTCGGGCTTTCCAAACGCACCACATTCTTACCTCCAGCGAAGAGGATCATGCCTTTGGGAGATCGAGCCGCTTGTGGCCTCCCTTTATACTTTTCTAGCAAACCTGCAAGTTAGAAGTACATGATTTGCACTCTCATCGGAATTCCCCTTGAGACTTTTTCTTTTAGTCGGAAGACGGTTTAAAGCTGCTGCCATCCAACCTAAGAAGGAAACTTGCAGCAATACGAAGTCTTCCTGGATGAACATTTTAACCTGCACTAATTAACCGAGAAGGTCCCCATTTCATTGCCTAGCCATAACCATGTGGCCTTTTTTTCTAGTTTTTAGCTATTCTGTGCGGGTTTTGTTTTTGAACTCATTTTCGGGCTAGTTTTTTTAGTAAAAATGAATTGATGGTGGGACCTTGTCAGATGGGTGGGAAAAGGGGCAACTATATTTTTTTAAAAACTTTATATATTTGTTTTTATATAAGTACTAAAAGTATATAACAATGTTTTCATAACTGGATCGAACATCGAACCGTACGTCTTACTGGTTCACTGGTCGAACCGGTCGGACCGGATTTAATAACGTTATATTAAACTTATAATTTGTAATATATCAAAGCATAGTTATGTATTCTTAATTTTTACATGTATTGTAATAATATATCTAGAGCCCATTTTAATCTATATTTAAGCCTTTTTATGAAAGCCGAATCTTTTTATCCTAAGTTTTGGTTGAACTTTTTATTAAAGCCCAAATCATATCATTCTTTATTATTGTCAAATCACTTTTAATATAATATAATTTCTTCCACCTCCAGTAGTGTGCTACCCTAATCCTAAGTTCTCCCCGGTCGTCGCCTGTCAATTAAATATGCAACTTGAACGTGTTTTTTTAGCGAATGGCGTTGTTGGTTATTGAAGTTTTATGTTAGATCTGTGTGAATCGAAGTTTGAGTTCACAGTGTCCGGTTGAATCTCCGATCTTGTTTCGCCGGGTTAACCGCTGACCATTCCGAACCGGCCAGTTCTTTGTAAAAAAGTCTAACTAGCATAATTGGACCACCGCCGTCGCCGATCTCCGGTCCGGTCGGCCGGTCCAATCCGGCCAAAAAAACACTCATCTATACTATTTTGTTGTAAAAATAACGTTTAAATTTTAAAATTTTCAAAATTGAAATTTTAAAGTTTCCCACCAACGATGTATGTTTAAATAATTTTTATATATTTTTTTAAACTAATGACATTACTAATAAAAAAGTAATGATGTGGCAATGTTTTTTAAATTGTTATTGGGTGGATTTTTTTAAGAATGAGTGTTTTTTTTACGGCAGACTATACATATTTTTGTATGTTTTAGCCATCCTTATTGTGTAGGGCTAACTCCATAGGCTTGTCAACCTAGGCCTTCTTATTGTGTAGCGTTGGCTTCATAGGCTAGAGCCACTAAAAAATAAGGATCTACAAGTTTTTAGAAAGGTCTATATACAATATGTGTATAAGGCCTAAATAAATACGTTTATTTAAAACTAAACTAGTTTTTCATTGAAGGAGCCCAAAGTAAGTATTGTTTAGCAAAAAAAGACCCAGTTTCAAAGACCATTTCGCATTAATTTCCAGCTATTACAACACAACAATCATCGACCTAATCATCATTATTCAGCGGCCTAACGCCCCTAAAATACAGCCGCAATCATCGTTCTCACTTCCCATCGCAACCTGCTTTCAATTTCTAAGCTATCGGCTAACACTAGACGAAAAAGTAACCGTAATCACCCATGGCGACAGGTCCATCGGGATTGGAGGAAAGTTTACTGGTAAAATTAGGGCCCTCACTTCGTAGATCGCTTAGGATCTCTAAAAACTTTGGAACGGCCATGTTATTGTGGATGGTCTAAGTATCTGATTCACAATGCAACTTTCTAGCATTAGCCCCCTGTGTCCCCACGCCGAGGTAAATTACTTTTGTGGAAACTAACTTTTAGGTCAGAGGAGCACTTTAGGATATGAGTCAAGTTTGCAACCATTATCTCATAACAATTTTAGCTTGTTATTCGGCAATTGAATCCCCGAAGTCACATGCTTTTTGAATGACAACATGAAGTGCTTCCATTACTATGACAAACAAGAAAGGTGATAGTGGGTCACCTTGCCAAAATCCCTCTTTAATTTTAAATTAAGGCATTGGTGACCCTTAACTAAAATCGTAGAACTAGCCGATGTAACATAACCACGAATCCATCTCCATAAATCAAGGAAACTTGTTTGTTAAAGAGTTAAATCCAAGAAGTCCTAATTTACCGAATCAAAAAGCTTATTTAAAAAAACATGGATTTCTTCTTAGAATATTTGGCTAGGATAGGAATTCGTTTATGAACAAAGGGCCATCTAAAATAATTTTGCCCTCAATGAATGTCTTTTGAGTATTGCTAACACTGATGCAGTTACCTTTTTAATACATTTGCAATCACTTTATAAATACATCCGATAAGATCTATTAGACTAAAGGGTATGGGGGCCGGCTAGGCCCAACTAGGACCGGCGCCGGTCCCCCACACCGCCCCCCTTAGCCCCGGCTCGGCCCAAACGTCCCCCATGCGCCGAATGAGACGGACCCACATATTCAAAAAACTAGTCGTTTGAACGGCTATTTTCTTAAAAAAAAAATCATTTTTCAATTTAAATAACCCTCTATCTCATCCATTTTTCTATAAAAACTCTCCAATTTTCACCATTTTTCCCCACTTTCAACCCACAACCCTCTCATTTTTATACCATTTTCTCTCCACTTTTATAAAAAAAATTTACGTTTTCATCCACAATGCCATCTAATTCTTGGTGGTCCTCGTCTTCGGATGAGGAAGAGGAGATGTTTATCGCGAACGTTGTGCTACGGGCTGCGGAGATTCTTATCGAGGAGGAAGAGGAAGACGAAGAGGAAGACGTCTCGTCTGAAAGCGTTATTACCACACGAATACGGGTTAACAGAGACCGCCAAGGTTTATCATTAATAAATTTTATTATCCTTATTTCCTCGTATTTATATTTTTTTTACGACAGGAGCGCACGAGAAATTGGTGAACGATTATTTTTCGGATGCACCCCTTTACAATGCCGAGATATTCAGACGCAGATTCCGAATGAGTCGTCGGTTATTCACACGGATTGCTGATGATTTGGCGGGGCTAGACCCGTTTTTCACGCAACGACCCGATGCTCGCGGTTATGGGTTCACCACGTTACAAAAGTGTACTGCGGCCATTCGCCAACTGGCGTACGGGACAGTGGCCGACGCTTTGGACGAATACTTACAAATGTCGGCAAGAACTACGCGGGAATGTTTGTATCGGTTTTGCCGTAATGTGGTGAAACTGTATAGCAAAAAATATACCAATCGGCGATCTTTACCGATGTCGTTAATGGAACCGGTCCGGACACCCGTTTTACAGTTTCTGGGGTTGAGTATAGACGTGGGTATTATCTTGCTGACGGGATATATCCGTCTTGGTCTACAATTGTGAAGACTATTCGACATCCCGATGATGAAAAAAGAAAAAAATTTGCCAAGCGTCAAGAAGCTGCAAGAAAAGACATCGAACGTGTTTTTGGTGTCTTACGAAAAAAATGGGTCATCCTTGAACAACCGGCACGTGCGTTCACACCGAAGAGGTTGCGCCTTTGTATGTACGCTTGCATTTTGCTCCATAACATGATAATTGAAGACGAAGGTCGGGCAATTTGTGAGTATGATGAGAATGCATCATATGGGAATACTGTCCCGGTAGATCCGCCACAACAGGATTTAAACTCGTTCTCGCTAACCAACGACTTCACGCATGCAAACCTTCAACAGGATTTGGTAGAACATATTTGGAACAACTTTAACGTAGCGGACGGTGACGAGGAGGAAGACGAAGACGAGTAGTTATTTTTAGGTTATGTAATTTTTTATTTTTATTTTTCGGTAATTTTTTTTTTTTAGGAAATGTAATTTTTTTTTATGTTATGAAATGAAATTATTTATGTTGTTTTATGTTGTATTTTTTAATTTTTATAAAGTTTTTATTAAGTTAATAAATTAAAACTTAGAAAATTATAAAATAATGAGGTGGGGCCCCATCCCCCACGAGCCTCCATCCCCCTCAAATATGATGGAGGCTCATCCCCCACGAGCCGCCTACGTGGCGCCTACGTGGAGGCTCATCCCCTCCAAGCCCATCCTAACCATACCCTTTAGTCTTAGTCTATAATCTTTTAAGGGTGAGAGGGTATTTTACCTTTGGCAACAAGAGTATGGAAGAAGAATTACATCCTTGGTTTATACGTTCGGAAGCGAACAAATTCATCCATGACACATTTGAAATGTGTTGAATAAGTCCCAATATTTCTTTAAAAAATATGAAGTTGAAACCATCTGGCACAAAGGATTTGTCACTGCCACATTACCACATTGCGCCTTTGATCTTCTTAACTATGAATGTAGAAGTAATCATACCGGCCTGATGCTTCACTTGTTGATTAGTTTTTAAAACATCCATTTATTAGAGTTGGTCTTCGTGTTATGGGATCATGATATGTAAAGTATTGTTTATATGTTTGAAAACACCAAATTAAAAGGACTCGCTAATTTAATTACGCACAATGAGCAAGTGTATCGGTTGTTATTCAGTAAAGTCGGTAAGACCGTGATCGATCTAAGGACACAATGTAACAACTCTCGATACTAAACCTTTATCGAGCCCTAGTCTAATGATGTTTAGTGGATGTTCAGTTTTTATAAACTACTAGAGCTAACTAAGAAAGCAAATCACGCAACAAGCAATCAAACAACGATTATTAGCAAAATCAGATAATGAGAAAGTAGCTACCTAGGTAAGAATCATGTTAACTCGCTCATAGCTCACATGATCAGATAATTGGATTTGGCTACCGGGATCTTAAAATACACTATCTAGACCCAAACTTGATGTCAAATCACTCTCTAAACATAACGCAATCGAGAATATAGGCAGGGGCGGACCCATATAGAGCGGGTCGGGGTCCCCGAACCCCAATTTTTTTAAAAAAAATAGTAGATCCGGTATATTAAATTTTATAAGGACCCCATAAATACAATTAGGTGGACAACATAGAAAGAAAAGCAAAGCTGGTGTAGTGGTAAACCCTCCTCTTTACCAACAGGAGGTCATGGGTTCAATCTTTGTATAGCCTATTTTTTCAATTTTTTTAAAATCTAATTTAAACCTCGCTCTGACCCGACCCGAAAATTATAACGTTTTGTGTAACACCCCGAAAACGAGTTTGGTAATTAAACCCCGTTAATACTAAAGACGGGGAAAGTACCGTTAGCGGTAAAAGTAAACCGGCAAATATTAGGAATTTATTTAAATAATCCTAATATTTATTTAAAAGTGAATAAAAGCTTTCAAGAAAATAGAATGGATAAAAGACCTGATTTAATGGGACTTAAAGTAAAACGGGTTATGACTTCCCGAACCTACTAAACTGACTAGGAATAATTATAACCTAGTTTGATAGTGACTCATGAGTGGGTTAAAACCCTTAAATTATGAACTAAGGAAAATGGAGGGGCCAAATGTAACACCCCGAAAACGGGTTTGGTAATTAACCCACGTTAATACTAAAAGACGGGTAAAGTGTCGCTAGTAGTAAAAATAACCCGGTAAATATTTGGGAATTAATAAGAAATCCTAATATTAGATACAAGCGAAACAAAGTTTTGATGAATTGAGTTTATAAGAGCCCGAGTTAACGGGACTTAAAATAAAACGGGTTATAACTCCCGGAACCCACTAAATAACTAGGAATATCAACCTAGTTAGTCTAGTGTCTTAAAAATAATGAGGAACTTGATGTAGTAACCTTTATAAACTTGGATAAAGTTGAGGGACTAAAATGGTTAAAGTGGGAAAATGGGTTTTATTAATTAAAATCTAAAAACACCAAAACACACACCATTGTGTGTGTTCTGGTCGTACAAAACACAGAGCCAAGAAGAGCTCTTAAGCTCAAACCCTAAAACACAGAAATTCATCAAATTGAAGGAGCAAATCAAGTCCAAATCAAAATCCGAGTATGAATTAGTGATCTCCATTGAAAAAGGAGTCACGAGGTATGTAAATTTCTTGGTAAATCTCTAGTTGAAATTCTGAGCAAACCTAGAGAATTCGAATCTAAGCTTGCATGTATGTTGTTTGGATGAAATTAGGGATGAAACTATGTCTAGTAGTAAACTCTAGCCATGTAATTGTTGAATTGATGTTCATTGTTGTGAATTCATAATCATACACTCATAAGTCAAGTGGGTTTTGATTATGTAGAAAAGATGATAATATAGTTGTGTTAGAAATCATCATAAGTGATAGTAGATGCAAGATACTTGAACAAATTTCAAGTTTGAGTATTTGATCATACATGATAATGGTTGAATCTTGATGTTAATCTTGGTAAAAATGACTAATTGTGAACTAGTTAGCAAACGTGTAGAATCATGCCCATTAGGTGTTTGTTATAATGCCTAAATGAGAACTAAGTGTTGATAATGTGCCTAATTGAGTCTTGTGAACTTGATAGTGCAATCATATGTGTTAATTGGTGATTTGACTTTTAAATAGTCAAACCGATCATTAATAAGATCGAATGGTATTTGTGATAGAAAATATGTAAGATGGAATGGTCATAATTAATGATGACTAATATAACCGTCTTACGAATTATAATGATAGTTTGACGCTTGACAAGCTAGGTGGAGGCTTGGATAGGAGGTGGGTCAAACGAAGCAAGAATGGCGGAAAAGCATAATTCGGATGCAAGGTAAGTATAGCTTACACTAGTCTTAAATTGTGAAATGTTTTCTTATCATATAAATATTGAATAAGATATCTAAACGATTGAAATATGATGTTCCGTCGTGTAGTCGAACGGAACAAGCAAATCAAAGATGATAGAAACCATAATAATGGTTAAAAAGAAGTAAATCGATAAATTGGTCATATTATGTCGAAAGAAATACACGGTTTATAATTAAAATTCCCGTACGGTGTTAAACGGGAAGAGTCATGTAGAGGAGATGATAATAAATATCATTTCGCAAAGTTAAATGGTCTTTTCGGCCAAACGGGTCAAAAGGTGTAGACAACACCTTTTGACTATATAGACTAATGATTCTTTTGTCGAGTCATATGCTTACAGGAATAGATATCCAATGGATATTCGCATCGTTCTTAATTAGCGAATATAAAGCAAGGTAATAAAATCAGGTCTATTTGTTGATCCGAGCCAGGTACGTTTGTTTATGATGTATGTAAAAGCGCTAATTTGGTCGAATAATCGGTGATAACCCTTCATTGTAAAAGAAGGACCAAAATCGACCAAAATGCCCTTGTAGGCTAAATTGAACAAACAACCCTTAGAGGTTGTTTGGAAAGGAGTCTTATGATTAAACAAAAGTTTAGAACGAGTATAGGTAGTGAAAGATGTAATTCTTGGGCTAAAAGACTCCATATGAGTCTTTGCCGTAAAATGATATTTCAAAGGAAATAAATCCGGAACACATAGATATCTACTTTAAATCCAACACACATTTAGTTGTGATGGGAGAGTACTAGATAAGAAATATAGGTTACAACGCTAGATTTGAATAAAAGTGAAATTTGAGTTTAAAAGTGCTTAAATTATCCTTAACGGGTCATAATAAGCATACGAGCGAAAACGGGTTTAAATTGTGTAATAAACCTATGATTAGAACTTAAAATGGTAGGAAACATTAAATTAAAGAGATGTATGTGATATAGAAGTCAAACAAATACGTTTGTTTGATAAAATGCGTAAACGGGTCAAATTTTGGTAAAAGAGTAATAAGCCGAAGACTTAAAGGTCTTAATTTTTATCAAAGCCGGATGTCGGATTTTAACTCCATATGATGGAGAATCAAATTACAAACATGTAGGAAGAAACGGTAGGTTAAACGGATAAGCGGTTTGAAAGATACGAAAGATTTCGTGTCAAATTACGACGAAATAGAGAATCAGGATGCAGAGTCCACCGTAATTTACGGTCCCACCGTAAATTACGGTGGAGTTAAATTGTTTACGGTGTAACTGGTCTGATTTACGACAGAAGAATGGAAACCCAGGGGCCACCGTAATTTACGGTCCCACCGTAAATTACGGTGGATATAATTTTCTTATATTTTGTTTTTCTTTTGGAAATCAAATGTTTCCCAGACATTGTTCGGACCTGATTTAAACTTCGTAAGACTAAAGCATTTCATGTTTATGAAATGTAGGTACGCCTTGGATGCCGGAAGACGATCAAGCTCAACGAAGAACCGAACACAATAAAGACACACGCTTCCGCACTTTGCCACGTTGTAAAATTTAAACAACAAATTTGATCATGTACCTAGAATAACTTATGAATTGTAAAAGTTTAAATAAACCCGTATTTTTTTATAGTATGTGTAGCCTTAACTACACATCTAATTGATGATATTCACACGATAAACGTTAAATAGAAACTAGGGTGTTACAAGTTGGTATCAGAGCCTTGGTTTAAGAGATTCGAGTATGGTTGGGAGGAACCATGCTTGGACTTAAACCTTATGCTCTTAATAAAGATGGGTGTTCGGTTCGAAGCTTGATCGCAAATCCGGTAAGTACAAGTACGTTATTAGTTAGTATGCTTAAGTGTTGTAAACAACACATAGAGCCAGCGTGTGGTATACGTTACCCCAATTTAAATGATTGTTAGGGGTTGACGAAAATACGCGCGTTGAAGTGTATAGTAGAAAATGCCTTGTATTATAATACGGGCGATTATTGAAGTTGACTTTACTAACTTTTGTGAATGTTTTAAATGAAGGACACTCGCGTTTGAAGACGACGAGAGTCAAACAAATTATGGACATGATGATGGAACGGTCCGGGGTACGACAGAAAGAGCATACTCATTAAGGACCAAGATCGCGTAACGGACGCGAACAAGATTAATGACAAGAGAAGCCCGTTAGGGCAAGCATCACCAGGTGCACACTTTTAAATTTAATCGCACGAGTCGTTATATGCAGCAAACACGTAAGTAATAACGGTTGCATACACATATGACAGAACTTGGAAAACCTGATTTCCAAGAGAAATTTAATAGGAAATGTGTTATTCACAATGATGAATAACAAATGAATAACAAGACTTGTTTATATAGAAACTTGGACGAGAGTGATCATCCAAGCAAGTATTCTCAATACAAATCCTATTGAGAAAATTTATGATCACATCAATGAATGCGAATAAATGTTCATAAAAAGGACATTGTACATGTTCAAGGATAAACGATTAAAACTAATAATTGTTAACTAACAATTAAATAGAGTTTTACCAAATGAAACCATAAACATGGAGACAATTTGAGGAGTTACTTACATGGGACGTGATGTGGTAATTATAATAAGGTCACGCGTACCACGTGTTGATCGCTTACTCTGGCCAAGTAAGTAGTGAACACATGATAGCATGAGCTTCTTATAATGAGCGCAGTTATGTCCGATGTAGTAAGGGCGGAGTGAATGGGACTAAGTAAAAAGTACCCAAATGAATCAGACAAGCAAAATATTTGATAATAATGTAAACGCACAACCGAGTGACGGAAGCGTATTACATTAGGATAACGAGCCCGAGTGAAGGGACAAAGAAGCATGATTAAACAAGTATTGGGAGGGAGTGTACTTACACTCGAACCCAGAAAACGCAAGCGTGATTAAACAAGTATTGGGGGGGAGTGTACTTACACTCGAACCCAGAAAACGCAAGCGTGATTAAACAAGTATTGGGAGGGAGTGTACTTACACTCGAACCCAGAAAACGCAAGCATGTTAGACAAGTATTGGGAGGGAGTGTACTTACACTCGAACCCAGAAAACGCAAGCATGATTAGACAAGTATTGGGAGGGAGTGTACTTACACTCGAACCCAGAAAACGCAAGCATGTTAGACAAGTATTGGGAGGGAGTGTACTTACACTCGAACCCAGAAAACGCAAGCATGATTAGACAAGTATTGGGAGGGAGTGTACTTACGCTCGAACCCGGAAATTGCAAATGAGTTCCTTAACGGGTCGTTTTTATAAAACGTCCAACCTAAAGACAAAGTCGGAATATAAAAATGAAGCGAGGTCTTAATGCATACCGGAAGGGTTGCAATAATAACGACTTCGGTAAAACACCCGGTTGATGGGTAAGGATTTAAACACATGCGTAAACCGAGAGACGAGAACATGAAATTAAAGTCAAAAGACTCGGATTATGAGTTATGACTAAAAGACCATAAAATTTCGTAAACAGAAATTTTGATAATTATATTCAACCATTTTGAGGTTGAACGGGTTGAATAAAGTATAAATGCTTAATGGCATAAGTAAGCGCAAGCCGGATAACGGTAAGCTTGAGACAAACTGACGCGTAAATAACGTCAGAAGTCATAAAGTCGGAGGATTAGCCCAGAAGTAAACAAATGAAGCCTTAGACTACGGTCAAGGTCGAATGAAGTTCAAGGGTGAAAACAAATGATTTTCAAACATAAAAAGAGTGCTTTGACACCATATATATATTTCAATATAGACATGCGTAAAGAACGATCTACGGGATCAATATAACCCTTGGGGTTATAAACAATGGAAAAGTCTACGAGACTAATATGACCTACGGGTCACGACTAGAAAGAAATAGACTACAAGGACCTAGCCTTAAAGAGGTGAAAGTCTAATAAAATAGCCTATAGAGCAAAACGGTAAAACTTACGGGGTTAATTAGACAAAGCGACGGATAAATTGAGAATCCCCGCATAAAACAAAGGCTGTAAAAGAATAAATTATGGACTGTCAATATCCCAGTATGGATGATTGACACAAGTTAAAGAAAAAGATCCTAAAACTAAAACTTCGGTTTTAGTAAGAAGTAATGTTTTTACAAACATAAATTCTGATAGGAATTTAAATAGTAAGCATGAAAGATACAAGTCTTGACACTGATAGGCGCAAGATGATATATTCGAAAAGTGATATTCTCAAAAATGAAAGGTTGATACAATTTAAACATGATGTGACACGATCACGGTTAGGAAATGTAATGTGAAGTAAAATCACATTAAGCGAGTGATAAAAGTAACTGAACTAATAAGACTAGTTAATGAGACCGGTTAAGGTCATCAATTCAAATCAAGAAATTTGGTTTGCTTGTAAGCGGTAGATTCGGTATAGCTAAACCGAATAGATAAATTGAAAACAAAAGAATTTGTTGCTAAAAGTGAAAGATTTCACTAAAGATCTTAAACGGGTCAAATTAACGGATTCATAAGGAATTCGAGGGTATATGAAAGCGATGGATATCGCTAAGTTAACTGAACTAGTGGAAATAACGAGACTACGTTATGTCGAAGTTACATTATGTCATATGACATACGTAGAGGTCCGGTAACCAAAAAGACATTACCATAATTTTTCTGGTAATGATAACAATTGGTTAAAGTAGGAGTAATGCTTAAGAGATTATTCAAGTCAAACGCATTGGGTTTAGAAACTCAATGAACTAGATAAGCAAGGTTTCGAGGACGAAACCTCTTTAAGGGGGGTAGACTTGTAACACCCCGAAAACGGGTTTGGTAATTAACCCACGTTAATACTAAAAGACGGGTAAAGTGTCGCTAGTAGTAAAAATAACCCGGTAAATATTTGGGAATTAATAAGAAATCCTAATATTAGATACAAGCGAAACAAAGTTTTGATGAATTGAGTTTATAAGAGCCCGAGTTAACGGGACTTAAAATAAAACGGGTTATAACTCCCGGAACCCACTAAATAACTAGGAATATCAACCTAGTTAGTCTAGTGTCTTAAAAATAATGAGGAACTTGATGTAGTAACCTTTATAAACTTGGATAAAGTTGAGGGACTAAAATGGTTAAAGTGGGAAAATGGGTTTTATTAATTAAAATCTAAAAACACCAAAACACACACCATTGTGTGTGTTCTGGTCGTACAAAACACAGAGCCAAGAAGAGCTCTTAAGCTCAAACCCTAAAACACAGAAATTCATCAAATTGAAGGAGCAAATCAAGTCCAAATCAAAATCCGAGTATGAATTAGTGATCTCCATTGAAAAAGGAGTCACGAGGTATGTAAATTTCTTGGTAAATCTCTAGTTGAAATTCTGAGCAAACCTAGAGAATTCGAATCTAAGCTTGCATGTATGTTGTTTGGATGAAATTAGGGATGAAACTATGTCTAGTAGTAAACTCTAGCCATGTAATTGTTGAATTGATGTTCATTGTTGTGAATTCATAATCATACACTCATAAGTCAAGTGGGTTT
>JARYGA010005750.1:0-35533 GCA_030545235.1 Helianthus tuberosus
ATGAGAAATTGGGATCAAACAAACGTGTTTGTTTGATAAATGCATAAATGGGTCGAATAATCGTAAATGAATAATAAGCCGATAGCGCGTAAGTTAAGAGTTTCCTTAATCCGGATATGGGATTTCAAGTTCACATGATAGAATGTCAAATTACGATCATGTAGGAAGAAACGGGAGGTTAAACGGGTAAACGGTTCAAAAGTTATGCGCGTTTTAGTGCGTACGGACGACGAAACGAACCTGCAGAAAAATGCAATTCTAGAGGGCGTCGCCGATGGGCATAGGGGCGTCGCCGACGGGCTCTAGAAAGTCAGTTTTTGGCTGACGGGTTATTTGGCTGTCTACGGAAGTTTTGGGCTACGGGCAATTGCAAGGGCCGTCGTCGACGCCCCTAGGGCCGTCGCCGACGGCCTCCCCATGTTCAAAAACCTGAAAATTGTTATCTAAGTTGATTTGGGTATAGTAGGCTTCGGTTTATTATCCGTGGACCACGGCGGGCCTCCTAAACATGATTTTGATCGTTCTTTTGACGTCTATGGGCTATAAATCTAAGTCTAAGTACCATGTAATTAATGTATGGATATATAAGAGGTATGTAAGGTCTTGGACGTATACGTAAGAGTGTATGCAAGTAAGTAGAGATGTAGTAATGCATGTATGTATGAAGATGCGTATGTAAGTAAGTATGAATGTATGTATGAGTGTATGTGTATATGTAGAGATGTAGTAATGTATGCACATATGTGGATATGTATGTAAGTAGGCATGAATGTATGTACGTATGGATGATTTAGAACGTTATATCATTAACGTTATTAATAGTGTGCCTTGAGAATGAAATGTAATACAGGTACATTATTGAAATCGCACTAGGGAATGAATACACAAATGAAATGCTTACATTTAAAAGTGATAACGGAATGTAAAGTATACGTGGATGAACCTTGTAAGGGTTGTATGAGTATGAATATGTTATTATTTTAAAGTGTCGAAGTGTTATTAACACTGTATGAAAGTTTATGGGCATTATTTATATAAAATGCGAAGGTCCTTATAAATTTCAATTATGTAAGCCGTCTTACAAATTATACTATTTGACCCATGTACAGTATAATGCTAATGCAAATCGGGAATTTGTGAAGGAACGATGGGTGAATGAACACCAAGTTGAACGCAAGTATGAAAGAAAATGTGATAACCGTTAATGTTATAAATGAGAATGATGGAATTCTTGGCTGATGATGGTAGTAGATGTGTTGAAAGGATGCTCACGATGAGAGCTCATCTTACAGACGAATGAAATCAATCTGGTTAGAGGTCAATAAAGGAATGAAATCTTAGTTCAGTCTTAAAGTATTCAGTAATGCCCATATGTGTGAATAGTAAGTAATGCATGAGAAATCACGAATGAAATGATTTGTAATGTAATATATGAATATACATGTAAATGTACGTATGCAGGCAGAAGGAATTATCGTCCATAAAGGTATGAAGGGTATGTATGAATGTACGCATGTACGTAGAGGTGTAGGAATGTATCTAAGTATGTATATGTATGTATGAATGTATTAAGGTATGAATGTATGCATGTATGAAGAGATGTAGGAGTGTATGTATGTATGCATACAAGTAGGAATGTATGAAGGTATGAATATACGTATGAACGTACGTATGTATGTAGAGAGATAGGGATGGTATGAATGTATGTAATAAATGTATGAAGGTACGTATGAGTGTGTGCATTATATAATGATAAGTAAGCATGTAAACATGTATGTATAGATGTGTTATTGTTGCAAGTATGTTTTCGGGTGTATGTAAATAGATGTATACGTGTACATATATAAACGCATGTACGTATGTATTAAATAGGATTGAATGTGCACCAAGGAATAAAGCTTGTATGTATGAACATACGTGTGAATGTACGTATATGAGTATACCCAGTAGCATGTAACGTTAACAGACGTAGAATGATGCTAACTTTAGAGCTAAGCAAGTATGTGTGACTATGAAATAGTAGTTTTGTTATTATAATGAAACAAGAATTAAAGGTTATACATTGTATGTATGGAATGTAATATTAAAACATGAGATAAAGGTATTAGATTCGTTGTAAACGGATCATACTAATGTATGTATTATTACAAGTTTGACGAAGTATGCATATTGACCTGTTACTAACGGGTCAAGGAAATGAAAAGGATATGTGACAGTATGGACTGTGGTAATGAGTATTTGTGCGATGAAAGCAAGAGTGGCATGTCCAACATGATTTATGAATAAAAAGTAGATATAATCGAGTCGTTATGATCAATGAACGCATGGAAGTATTATGCTCGATTTAAGAAAGTAAGGATAGGACGCACGGTTATATTTATTCATGAATGAGGCATTTTTATAAAGTATGAGTGCATTCTTTCCATGGTATGTATTTTGAATGAAATGAATGAATAAACATGTAGTGATGAACACCATTAAGGAACTAACATGAGGCAAGAATTTGGAATATAAAGATATATGAATATATTCAGAATTGTGTTACATAGAAGGACCGGTAAGTAAAGGATTATGGTTCCGTGGAAGTAAGCAAGGTTTCGGGGACGAAACCTCTTTTAAGGGGGGTCGACTTGTAACACCCCAAAAATGGGTTTGGTAATTTAAACCCGGTTAATATAAAGGAACGGGTAAAAATACCGTTAGGGGTAAAAGTGAACCCGTAAATGAATATTAACTAGGAATAATTAACCTAGTTAAATATTAGTATCGTTGGTATTAAACGAAGGGTTGTAGCCTTAATTAATTAAAACGAAACATGAGGGACCAAAGTGAACAACTTGAAAGTTGTTTTATTAGAAGAGAACAACACACACACATACACACACATCGTGTGTGTGTTCTGGGCGTGATCAGGGGAGGCTCAAGAGAGCCAAACCCTAGTTCCTCATAAATCTCCAAATTTAAGGATGAATCGAGACTCAAACTCATAAAGGAACATGAATTAACGATCACCCAAGCTAGGGGATCATAAGGTATGTCGAATTTTGATATTCAATGAAGTTGAGAATCTTGATGAACATCACAAGTAGTGATTTATGTATGAATCAAAGAGGTTATGGCCAAATTGGCGATGTATGCTTGTTTAGGAACTAACCCTATGTGAAAATTCTTAGTGAATTGCTATAATTTAGGTGTTTGGATGAATTACCACTTTTAGCTAAGTGGGTTTATGTTTAATCCATGAAATGGTATGAATTTGATCATGAATATGTGTAGTATGTGATGTGTGCTTGTATATGGATGAAGTATGGTATAGAATTTGAATGATGTTTACTTGGGTTGATGAATGAAAGGGATAATTAGGAAGAAAAGCATGAAACACTTGTACATTATGCTTAAAAAGTAGTACGCACACCAAGTGTTTGATGAAATGTCTAAATGACCATAATATGTGAAATTGTATACAAGTAATGGGAAAACATGTAAAGAATATGAGGATGACGTATTTGATAAGTAAACTAACATGAGAAGTGTGTTTTAGATATAGCTCATGTGGTGATCATGTTGGGATGATGTTGAGTATGCTTGTTTGAATTGACTAATGAAAGTCATATGTAAGATATGAAATTGATATGATCGTTCATATGCACAATCATATGTGCTAACATGAATGTGAATGTAATGACATGAAAATATAGGAATCATGTCAAGCAAATCATTCGAGATTGACAGTCTGACAAGCAAATCATGTAACTTAAAAACTCAAGATTTATCTATCTAAAACTAACATGTTTACAATTCAATCACATGCCACACGCCCCTCACAATGTACTCTCCTCTCGGGTAATATCTGAACTAGCGTGTAATGTGCTAGTATGTAAACACTCAAGAACCAAACATGAAATCCTGCAATCATAAGCTTGTATGATAATCACACCTCCACTGTATCATGTAACACGACACATAACAAAAGGACTTTTGGGTTTTGGCTTAGGCTAAGGTAGGAAAATTTTTGGCTTTTTATTTTTATGTGGATAATGAGCAAACAACCAAACCGTGACAACTTTATTCACACAACTCATGCTTTTGGGTTGGTTTCTACCCAAATAAAACAAGCATTATTCACAAAACTCTCTTTTTGTTTTTCTCTTTTTTTATTTTATATATTTTTCTTTTTCATTTTCTTTTTTTTTCTTTTCTTTCAAAACTCATAACATTGTCATTCACGGTTGGTCTTACACAATTCATATCGGGTGGACAAATGAAAGGTAAATAGGCTCAACAGGGGCTACTAGGGGAATGATAGGTAAACATAACAAACACAATGAATGTAATAAGAAATCCTAATGCCTTTATCATCTATGTGCACATGTAAAATCCACAATTTCAGCACGTATCAAATCACACAAGTTCTAACATAAAATAACATGTGGCCTGCACTCAACAAACGAATTCATAATATAAATCATTCTATTAATTCTACAGGCTCAAGATCTCACCAATAAAGGGTAAAAAGGGATACCGACATGTAGCATATGCAATTCAAAACATGTTACCCCTAGATAGACATCCCTTTTCAACTCATCTTCTAAACCTATGCCAGACATACTCTCATGAAACTTAAAGGGACAACCATGACAAGGGACTAGTTTAGTCTACTACTGGTAAGAAACCCATTAGTGATTGAAACCTTAGGTTTTTTATTCCAATTAGCTTACTTAAGGCGATGAAAAATTTTTAAAATTTCCAATTTTTTTTCAATTTCATCGATTTCAACCACTTTTCAATCTCTTCAAGCTTTATCCACGAATCCCTTCCCGGGCTCCCACATCCCCACACTTGGGCGACATTGTCCCCAATGTATAGTGCTTTTAAAACTAGCCCGGGAATACCAACCAAACAAACCAAAAAGCGGCTAACTCTTAGCACAATTAAATAAAACACATTCCCTAAACGAAACACAGTTTCACACCACCAAATACACGAAAACAAATAAAACACAAGATAGATAAACACATGCACCTGATCATGTGTCTGTAATGATGCGGTTGTTGTGCTTTAACCGGAATAGATGCATTCCATAGATTCTTTGATATCTCACCGGGGATGTTGCAAAACACCCCCACACTTGAATTATTGCATCCATGATGATTGAATCGTAGAAACCTGTCAAAACACAAACAAACCAACACGAAACCAAACAAGTACAATACTCTACATCCTCGTGCTGCCTCCTGAGAGTGCTATGTTTTAAGTCTTCTGCCAGACCGTACCTGATGTTCAGGGTGGTTCAGATGCACGCTTGCCCTCCCATTTCTCTCCGTACATATCCATCCAGTTTTTAGGGAGGGTCATAGCTCCACCCCAGTTAGGGTCAAATACAACATCATTACCCCATCCAAACGCACCATCAGGTGGTTTTCCTTCACCAACTGGCCTTCTCACAATTGACTTCTTTACCCGATGTCCACTTGCCTCTAACCTATCCTTAGTCACACTTGAAACATGTTTGTTAGTAGCAACTGTGTGACAAACATTGATGTGTGTAAAATGCAACATATAAATTACATCAAATGAGGCATAAAACTAACCCTTTTTTTAGTACTAATGTTGGAAAAAAGTGTGCTTTTGTCTTCCTTTTGTATTTTCAGGATTAAATGAGCTCAAATGAACAAAAGAAGCAAAAAGGCAGCTAAATCTAACATAAATACAAGAAAATGAATAAACGTGGCATGCCCGACCCCTCGACAACATCTTCCCAAGCAAAAACAAGACAACAGAAGGCTGAACACGCCCCGTGCTCGGCGGTATAATACCCCAGATATCACTAAGCAAAAGACCTAGTATGTCAGAAACAGGTAATCTTTCAAACAAGATTTCGGGGGTTACCCATATATCCGAGAGATGTTCCCCATGAGATAAGTAAGTATAATATTTAGGTTTATATCTCAAAAAACAATCTACTGAATGTGTAAAAACCTACTGGCCTATCATCAGTGAGACCGTTTATCACATATTTAACTTTCCAATTCTTTAGCATGTTGTGATAGTCCACTGTTGTACTATCATTTCCTCTTTTTCACAACAAAACTCATTTTGTCTTTTTCAATGTTTTTGTATTTATAGAATTTTATCATGTTTTTGTATTTTCTATAAACTTTCTCCCCCTAAAATCAAAAACATATTTTTGTGTTTTTGGTTTTATCAAAAACAATAAAGAAACTGTACAGAAAACATGACAACAAGACGCAGATCACTTCTGATCGCCGTCCGCCTCGGCCACACACTCTACCACCCTCCCAGAAAACAAATTCTTTAACTCGTTCAATTTTAAAAGATAATTAAATCTTGTTTTATCAAAAGGTTTTGTGTAAAAATCAGCTCTCTGATCATCGGTGTGAATATAATCAATTCGAATCAATTTCTTCTCGTAGCAATCACGAATAAAATGATGTCGAATCTCAATATGTTTTGTTTTAGAGTGTTGTACTGGATTTTTAGTGATATTAATGGCTGCCTCATTGTCCACAAAAATTGGTGTTTCCAAGAATTGCAGACCATAGTCCCTCATTTGCTGTTGGATCCAGAGGATCTGAGAACAACAGCTGGAAGCCGAAACGTATTCGGCCTCACAAGTCGAGAGAGCGACTGTGGTCTGTTTCTTACACTGCCAGGTGATTAGCCGTGTTCTGAAAAACTGGCAACCAGCAGTTGTGGACTTAGCGTTCAACTTACAGCACCCGAAATCAGAGTCAGAATATCCAGTTAGAGAGAAGTCACCGGAACGGGGATACCACAAGCCGGTGCTTGGGCAGCCATTGAGATACCATAAGATCCTCTTCACTATCGTCATGTGTGATGCTCTGGGACTTGACTGGTACCGGGCGCAGAGGCAGGTTGGATACATGATGTCCGGTCGTGATGCTGTTAAATACATTAGCGATCCTATGATTGACTGATAAAACGTTTCATCCACTTTTGCACCACTTTCATCTGGACATATGCCATGATTTGTAGCCAGGGGGGTTGATATGGGAGATGATTCGGACATATTGAATTTGTCCAACAGATCATTCACATACTTGGTCTGGTGTATGAAGATTCCATCGGGCATTTGCTCAACTTGAAGCCCAAGAAAGAACTTCATCTCCCCCATTGAACTCATTTCAAACTTCTGCTTTATGACCTTCTCAAATTCCTTACACAACTTATCATTCGTTGATCCAAAAATTATATCATCAACGTATATTTGCACTATGAGAAGATGTCCTGCAACCTCTTTAGTGAACAGGGTACTATCGACAGTCCCTCTGGTGAACCCGTTGGTCAGCAGATGCTGGGAAAACATCTTGTACCAGGCTCTCGGGGCCTAGTGTAATCCGTATAACGCCTTGTCGAGTAGATACACCTTGTTTTTGTGTACAGGATCGATAAAACCCGGTGGTTGACCGACGTACAATTCTTCTTTAATCTTGCCGTAGAGGAATGCAGATTTGACATACAGTTGGTAGACCTTGAACCCCTTCCATGATGCGAACGCCAAGAAGATTCTGATTGCCTCAAGTCGAGCAACGGGAGCATATACTTCAGTAAAGTCAATCCCTTCTTACTGACTAAATCCTTGGACCACCAACCGTGCTTTGTTCCTTACTATAACCCCTCTATCATCTCGCTTACATTTGAAGACCCACTTGGTCTTGATCAACTTCTGATCTTCCGGGAGATCAACTAATCTCCACACTCCAAGCTTTTCAAACTGTTGTAACTCCTCTTGCATTTCATTTACCCAACTCTCTTCGGTCAATGCTTCTTTGTATGTTTTCGGCTCTACCTACGAGATAAAACATTTTAATGAGAACTCTTCTTGTAAAGGTGCTACAGAGGAATAAAAACATGTAAGCCCTTTGTTTATTTGTTCGCGGGTTTTCACGCCGCTTTGAAGGTCACCAATGATTTGCTCCGACGGATGGTAAGATAACGTTCTTGGCATGACCATATTCGGTACGCTCACTTCCGATTGCAAATTTGTTATATTCTGATCACCCGTGTGATCAATAGCATTTGAAGTCGCAATATTCGGTTCCTCGTCATAAATCGGATCGGTTTCCGGTTCTGAGTCGTCAAATTGGTCAAATATTGGAGCTGTTTCTTCTGGGGGTACATGTGTAGTTCCACTAGGACCAGCCTCATGATCATTTGAACCCACGGTGGGCGAAGAAACCACCAACGGTCTCGGCACTTGCTCTTGTGAAAGAGACTGCTGTTGTTGGTATAAGAACGCCAGTTCCTCTTCATTCGGCTCTGTTGGTAAATGGAATGACTCCCAGAGATTGTCGTAATCAAATAGCAACCTGTTTCCGAGAAGTTAATTCGGAGCAGTAAAGCTTTGACAGTCAACGTGTTGAACTTGTATAATCTTCCCCAAACTCGGAACAAAAACTCTCTTCAACGGACTAGCGTATCCTACAAAAAAACCTTCATTAGCTTTCGAACTAAATTTACCGTCTGGATCAATGAATGTGCATGGTGATCCAAATAGTTCTAAATATTTCAGATTCGGTTTGTAAAGATGAAGCAATTCAAAACAAGTTTTCTTGTACTTCTTCACCGTAAGAACCCGATTAAGCGTGTAACATGCTGTGGCAACCACTTCACTCCAGAAATATACCGGTAATTTCGAATCTGCTAACATGGTACGATCCGTTTCGATCAACGTTCGATTTTTTCGTTCTGCGACACCATTTTGTTGAGGAGTATACGGTGCGCTGAACTCATGAAGAATGCCCTTATCGTTGCAGAATTCGAGCATACGGTTGTTCTTGAATTCTGTGCCATTGTCGCTTCGAATATGTCTAATCGGCAGTTTGTAAACATTCTCCATCTTTTTGAATAGCCTCATCAAGAATCAAATGTTTCATCCTTTTTTTTCTAGAAACAACACCCAGGAAAATATTATAAAGTCGTCAGTAACAACTAAACAATATAGATCTCCACTTATGCTTTTCACATTCACTGGGCCGAAAAGATCCACATGGAGTCTTTCGAGCGGTAATCTGATGGAGTTCAAGAGCTTTTTCGGGTGCGATTTCTTCGTCTGCTTCCCTTTCTTGCATTCAATACAGTCATCGTTAAGATGGAAGTTTTTCAAATTAACACCTTCTACAATATCATTAGGAACTAAAAAGTTCATCTTTCTTAAATGAATATGCCCCATTTTACGATGCCACATGATGGATTCTTTTTCAGTCGCCTTCGTCTTACTCACAAAGCATTGTGCCTTTTTATCGGTCGTTGTTGCAACACTCATGTCTAGTATATAGAGATTGTTTTCATGAGGAGCGCGCATCAACACCATTTCTTCGGGTATCTTAAACCCCGGTTTAAGAATCAGACATTCATCTTTTGTAAAATGAACAGTAAATGACTTATCACAAATCTGAGAAATACTCAACAGATTGTTTTCTAACTCAGCAATGTAATTCACTTTTTTGAATGATACGACCCCGTTAGTAAGTATTCCTTCTCCAACAATTCTTCCACCTTGAGTTCCAGCAAACCCGACATAACCTCCATTGTTTGATTTGACGTCATATAGAAGTGCTAACATCCCTGTCATGTGCCGTGAGGCACCGCTATCCATTATCCACTTAGAAATGATAAACCTTAGAAGCCCCTACACACATCAAAATACATTTACTTAAACAATGATACCCAAGATTTTTCAACATTCGGTACACTACCTATTACAACCCTCCTGGATTTTTCTGACACCCTAATATATTTTAAAATACTCCTATATGTCTTGGAATACACCCCGTATGTGAAAACCGAGCCTAAAATATAGAATATCATTAAAAATAATTAAAAAAACAAGAAAAATGGATTTTAGGCGGGCCGCGTAAGCCTTCTCTTAACCTTACGCGGGCCGCGACAACTTAAAGGATCAGTGAACTCCGGTGTTGACACGTGTCATGCAACGTGTTGAACCTAGTCGTGACCCGGATCACCTACGCCTAGACCCCTACACCACGCGGGCCGCGTAAACCCTTGTTTAACCTTACGCGGGCCGCGAGAAAGTGGAAATTAGGCACTATAAATAAGAGGCATCAGGCCTTCAATCTGCTCGTTCATTTCTTTTCTCAATCTCGAATTACTCTCATAATAGGCATAATACTCGAGTATAATACCCCCTAATTAGCGAGGTTCTGCCCTGTTGTAAGTATTATAACCCCAGTTTCATATTAGATACGCTACCCGATTGATATAGGGTTCCGTAACAACTGTCGTGGTTCTGCCCACGTAGTTGTTGGAATACCGTCTCGGGGAGGGTATCATTAATATAATTAAAGGGTTATTATACTAACATATGTACATTGTGTAAATTAGATATTAACACCAGGAAACCCTTAAACGAAGTCTAAGATAGCAATGTGAGTTTATCCTCTTTTTGTAAATGCTTTATATGTTTTTTTACCAAACCTTAAATGTTTTACAATGCAATTAAGCGGTGATTGAGTCTTTGTAGTTCTTCAATTACTACCGGTATTATGGGGTTTTGTATACATTACTTGATAATCTTCACAATTGGACAACGGGTTAGCCAATGTGTGATATGACCATAGCCATAGATACGGTCGAGTGGCAAGTACTGAATGAGTAATTGTGTAGAAATAAACATTGTGATCGCTCTCAATACTGTGTTAATTGATGAAACTTTTCTTGAGTAAATTGGGATTCACTCACCAGTATTTCCCACTGACAAATGTTTTTAAAACATGTTTCAGGTAACACAATGTGAAAGCCAACTGGGAAAAAGCCAGCTCGAGAGCACTGACGGCTTGGAAAATATGTGGCTATAAAAGTTATCTAAAATACGTTGTTTTAAATTCAATAAAATAGGGTTTATCCCTATGTTGTAATAAGAAACTTGGGTTTTACCCATGTGGTTATTAATATAAAATATGGTGGTTTTACTCTGATAAATATTTCCTAACTACGGTCCTGATGTAACTTCCGCTGCCAAATTAATAAACTGATACCACCACAATACTGAGTTCGCGTCCGCCCATTCCCGAGACAGATAAGGGATCGAGGGTTGCGACAGAAGGTGGTATCAGAGCCTAGCCACTGATTCAGCCACAGAGGTGTTCTGCTGACATCAATATATTATCTAAAGTGTTAGGAAATAAATTACAGAAATATGTGCTTATCTGTATATTATTGTTATGTGTTATTTGACTATTTGTTAGTTTACAGTATGAGTGATCAAGGACCCTTAGACGCGTATCGTCAATTGTCCGATTCACCTAAACGTGAAGGTACTTCTTCTCAGCCTGCCCTCTCTGGGTATTTCGCTGATCAGGAAGAAGGGATGTTTGCCTTTAAAGCTCAATCTGAAGAGCCATTCCCTCAGAAAAAGAGAGGATGGTTCAGTAAGGAAGCTTTTGCGTGTAGGAAGAGAATGCGAAAGTTGCAACAGCAAAGAGTTCTAGCAGCCGCTAAGCGAGAGTCAGATGCCCATACACAGGATATGCTTAATAGGAGCTTAGCCAATTTCCATATCCTAGCAACAACTGCTGCTGACCTAAATCTGGAACAACTAGTAGCCCCACAACCCTTACCTTTAATTCCTACCCAGCCGATGGAGGTAGAAATGCATGATTTCAACCCGGAGGAGATACCTAGGATACCAGTCCCAAATCCCTTAGATCCAAATTATGATCCATGGTTCGATGATCATAGGGATTATGTGCCACGCTACCACCTAGACGAAGAAACCTTGCCAAACTTATCAACCTATCCGGGTCTGGACCCTCTATATCCCTATTACGATAACGATGAATACATTAGGGAGATCTTAGAAAATCTATACCCATTTCTGGCACCCACACCCCCATATCCTGAACCCTTACCTAGGATTCCAAACCCAGTCCTAGAACCTGCATCCTCAATGAGTGCAGTAAATGTACAAGAACTTAGGACATTTGGTGAGGAAATTTTAGAGAATAGTGAGTGAATGAGACAGGTGGGAGAGCGTCTTGTTTGGAAATACGATGAGCGCAATATGGATTTCTGGATGAATCCATATCCGTGAATGTAATGGTGAAGTTGGTAATAATAATAATAATAAAATAAATAAAATATATGTGTAATAATAATAAATCTATCATAGTATAGACCACTTGTGGTTAGTGATGCATATTAGTATTGTAATTTTTATTTCTGTTTTAGTGTGTATTTGACGCATACTATATAAAAAGAGTAAAGTCGCAATGCACGACGCTTTTGACTAATGTGTGTATTGTGTGGTTGTTGCCTAAACTATTAATTATTCTGTGATATTAATAATTGGCAAATGTTTAAAATTCAGATGGCCGACCAAGTGAATCTGGATAATAACCCAGAAAACCAGAATGACGATAATTTTAATAATGATAATCTGAATAATGACAATGGGAATCAAGTGGACAACAGTGCTATCCAACACATAGTTGCACAAGGAATAATAGATGCAATGCCATTCATTATTCAAAATGTTAGGGAAGCCGATAACAAGAGTAAGCATAGTAGTAAGCGACCAACTGAACCTGAAAACAGCATAAACAATGGACCTATACTTCAAGTGCCTAATTCCAAAAGAAGAAGAACCATGCCTTATGGTTGTTCTTACAAAGAATTCTGGTCTTGTAGACCAATGGAATTCTCAGGCAATGAAGGGGCCATTGCAGCCTTACGCTGGATAGAAAAGACTGAGGCAGTCTTAAGGATAAGTAAGTGCTCAGAAGAAGATAAGATACTGTTTGCTTCTAATCTATTTAAAAATTCAGCATTAGAATGGTGGAACACTATCCTTCAGTCAAGTGGAAGTGATAGAACTTACAATATGGAATGGGAGGAATTTAAGGATAAGGTGGAAAGAAAATTCTGCCCTCCCAATGAAAAAGAATAGATAGCAAACAAATTCCTAAACCTTAGTATGACTGGAGTGGATAGTAAGGGATACACTAAGTTATTCTTTGAATATGCTAGAATAGTACCAACCCTTGCTTCACCTGAACCAGTTTTAATCTCCCGTTATATCTGGGGATTAATTGGAGAGATCAGACATGTAGTCAAGGCAGCTAGACCTCAAACCAGAGAAGAAGCTGTAGAACTAGCAAACACCTTGACCGATGAATTAGTCCGTACCCAAGAAGAGGATCAGAGAAGGAACCTAACCCAGAAGCTTACACAAGAATTTCGTTCTGGAAATTCTAATCGTGGGAAAAATGTAGGCTCTACCTCTGCACCCTATTGTAAGAATTGCAAAAGGAAGCATTCAGGAAGATGTTCCATATACTGTAACTTCTGCAAAATACCAGGACACAAGGAAGAAGATTGCAAGAAGAAAAACAACAGGATATGTTACAACTGCGGAGAACAAGGCCACATCAAGCCAAATTCCAGCTACGAATAACAAGAATACTAAAAATGCTAGAGCATTTATTCTGACTGCGGAAGAAGTAAAGATGATCCCGGATGTGATCACTGGTACGTTTTTAGTTAATGATGTTTTTGCTAAAGTATTGTTTGACTATGGTGCAAACCAAAGTTTTATTAATACTTCATTTTGCAAATTACTCAATCAACCATTAACTAAACTTTCACAAGAATGTCTAGTAGAGACAGCAAATGGGGAAACCATTAAGATTTCTGAAATCTTGCAGGGAGCAAGAATAGAAATTCTAAATCAGAAATTTATTGCAAACCTTTATCCTGTGAGTCTGGCAGGATTTGATATTGTATTAGGAATGGATTGGTTAATAGCCAATAAAGCCAGTATTTTGTGTGATCAAAAGTCAATTCAGGTAAAATCACCAAGAGGTGAAAAGATCACAATTAAAGGATATAAAACCTGTAGATCCACTAAATTCATCTCTGTGATGAAAACAGCAAGTTACATAAGAAAATGATCATTAGTGTATTTGATTTCTATAATCACTAACACTAAAGAAAAGGACTTAAAAGATATTCCGGTAGTATCTCAGTTTTCAGATGTATTTCCAGAAGAACTACCAGGACAACCTCCAGATAGGGAAGTTGAATTCAGAATCCATTTAATACCAGGGACAGCACCAATTGCCAAAGCACCCTATCGCTTGGCACCAGCAGAAATGCAAGAACTAAAGAAACAATTAGACGAATTGTTGGAGAAAGGATTCATACAACCAAGTTCATCACCCTGGGGAGCGCCAATATTATTCGTTAAAAAGAAAGACGGATCAATGCGTATGTGCATTGACTACCATGAGTTGAACAAAGTCACGATTAAGAATCGGTATCCATTACCAAGAATAGATGATCTGTTTGATCAGTTGCAAGGAGCACGATTTTTCTCAAATATCGATTTAAGGTCAGGATATCATTAATTAAAAGTACAGGAAGAGGACATTCCTAAAACTGCCTTTCAAACAAGGTATGGTCATTATGAATTTACTGTCATGCCATTTGGTTTAACCAATGCCCCAGCTGCATTCATGGACATGATGAACCGAATATCTAAGCCATATTTGGATCAATTCATAATTGTTTTTATAGATGATATTCTCATTTACTCTAAGAGTAAAGAGGAACATGCAAGGCATTTGCACACACTTCTAAGTTTATTAAGAAAGGAAAAGCTTTATGCTAAGTTTTCGAAGTGTGATTTTTGGTTAGAACAGGTACAATTTCTTGGACACCTGATCAATCATGAAGGAATTCATGTAGATCCCACTAAAATCGAGGAAATTACTAAATGGAAAACCCCTGAGTCACCAACCGAGGTTAGAAGTTTCTTAGGACTAGCTGGTTATTATAGAAGATTTATTCAAGATTTTTCTAGAATAGCTATTCCCTTAACCAAGCTAACCTGTAAATCCGTTAAGTTTGAATGGGGACCAAAACAAGAAGAAGCCTTTAGAACCCTTAAGCAAAGATTAGCCTATACACCCATATTAGCATTACCATAAGGAACTAAAGATTTTGTAATCTATTGTGATGCTTCTAAATTAGGTTACGGATGTGTGTTAATGCAACGTCAAAAGGTTATAGCTTATGCATCCAAACAACTTAAGAATCATGAAGAGAATTATTCCACTCATGATTTAGAATTAGGAGCTATAATTTTTGCTCTTAATATTTGGAGACATTACCTATACGGTAGTAAGTTTACTGTTTTTACCGATCATAAGAGTTTAAGGTATGTCTTTGGACAAAAGGAATTGAATATGAGACAAAGACGCTGGATGGAATTGCTTAGTGATTATGATTGTGATATCCAGTATCATGCAGGAAAAGCAAATGTAGTTGCTGATGCTTTAAGCCGAAAGTATCATGAAAAGCCAAAAAGGATACGTTCTTTTAAATTAAATCTACAAGTAGATTTAAATGAGCAGATTAGAAAAGCACAAGAATCAGTAATCATGGATGATACTGAAAAATTGAAAGGAATGATTAAGGAACTAGAACAAGGAACAGATGGAATTTTGAGATTCCATAAGAAAAGAACGTGGATACCTAAATTAGGAAACCTACACCACCTTATATTAGAAGAAGCCCATAAGTCTAAGTATACGATGCATCCTGGAAGTGATAAGATGTATCAAGACTTAAGAAAGAATTTCTGGTGGATAGGAATGAAAAAGGATATAGCAGCTTATGTTGCAAAGTTTTTAACTTGTTCACAAGTCAAGGCTGAACATCAGAAACCTTCAGGTTTACTGCAACAGTTAGAGATGCCAGTTTGGAAATGGGAATTAATAACAATGGATTTTGTTACTAAATTACCCAAAACAAGAAAAGGTAATGATACAATCTGGGTGATTGTAGACAGGCTAACCAAGTCAGCTCATTTCCTACAAATGAAGGAAACTTTCAGTATGGAATAATTAGCTAAACTATATGTAAATGAAATAGTTTTATTACATGGTATGCCTTTATCAATTGTTTCTGAAAGAGATAGCCGTTTTACCTCTCATTTTTGGACAAGTTTCCAAAAAGCAATGGGAACCAAGTTGAATCTAAGCACAGCTTATCATCCTCAAACGGATGGACAAAGCGAAAGGATAATTCAGACAATGGAAGACATGCTTAGAGCTTGTGTAATTGATTTCGGAGGTAATTGGGACGATAACTTACCATTGATAGAATTTTCTTATAATAATAGTTATCACACAAGTATCAATGTTGCACCATTCAAAGCACTTTATGGACGAAAGTGCCGAACTCCAGTCTGTTGGGCAGAAATTGGAGAAAAGCAACTATCTGGACCTGAGATAGTACAAGAAACAACAGACAAAATCATTCAAGTCAAGGAACGACTGAAAGCAGCACGTGATCGACAAAAGAGTTATGCAAACAACAGACGAAAGCCGTTGGAATTTCAAGTAGGAGATAAGGTGTTATTAAAAGTCTCTCCTTGGAAAGGAGTAGTAAGATTCATCAAAAGGGGAAAGCTAAGTCCCAGGTATGTTGGACCTTTTGAGATTATTAGAAGAATAGGACCTGTAGCCTATCAGCTACAACTACCAGAGGAAATGGCAGGAATACATGATGTATTTCATGTATCTAATCTCAAGAAATGTTTAGCTGATGAATCATTAGTTGTGCCTTTTAAGGATATAGAGGTAAATGAACAGCTAAAATTTGTAGAAAGACCTCTACAGATTGAGGACAAGAAAGTTAAGAACCAAAAACACAAGAGACTAGTTCTGGTCAAAGTGAAGTGAAACTCCAAAAAAGGACCAGAATACACATGGGAGCTTAAATCAGAAATGCAAAAGAAATATCCACACTTGTTCCAGTAGACCTCGAGGACGAGTTCTAAAACAAGTTGGGGAGGATATAACAACCCTCCTGAATTTTTCTGACACCCTAATATATTTTAAAATACTCCTATATGTCTTGGAATACACCCCGTATGTGAAAACCGAGCCCAAAATATAGAATATCATTAAAAATAATTAAAAAAACAAGAAAAATGGATTTTAGGCGGGCCACGTAAGCCTTCTCTTAACCTTACGCGGGCCGCGACAACTTAAAGGATCAGCGAACTCCGGTGTTGACACGTGTCATGCAACGTGTTGAACCTAGTCGTGACCCGGATCACCTACGCCTAGACCCCTACACCACGCGGGCCGCGTAAACCCTTGTTTAACCTTACGCGAGCCGCGAGAAAGTGGAAATCAGGCACTATAAATAAGAGGCATCAGGCCTTCAATCTGCTCATTCATTTCTTTTCTCAATCTCGAATTACTCTCATAATAGGCATAATACTCGAGTATAATACCCCCTAATTAGCGAGGTTCTACCCCGTTGTAAGTATTATAACCCCAGTTTCGTATTGGATACGCTGCCCGATTGATTTAGGGTTCCGTAACAACTGTCGTGGTTCTGCCCGACGTAGTTGTTGGAATACCGTCTCAGGGAGGGTATCGTTAATATAATTAAATGGTTATTATACTAACATATGTACATTGTGTAAATTATAGATTAACACCAGGAAATCCTTAAACGAAGTCTAAGATAGCAATGTGAGTTTATCCTCTTTTTGTAAATGCTTTTTATCTATTTTTACCAAACCTTAAATGTTTTACAATGCAATTAAGAGATGATTGAGTCTTTCTAGTTCTTCAATTACTGCCGGTATTATGAGGTTTTGTATACATTACTTGATAATCTTCACAATTGGACAACGGGTTAGCCAATGTGTGATATTACCATAGCCAAAGATACGGGCGAGTGGCAAGTACTGAATGAGTAATTGTGTAGAAATAAACATTGTGATCGTTCTCAATACTGTGTTAATTGATGAAACTTTTCTTGAGTAAATTGGGATTCACTCACCAGTATTTCCCACTGACAAATGTTTTTAAAACACGTTTCAGGTAACACAATGTGAAAGCCAACTGGGAAAAAGCCAGCTCGAGAGCACTGACGGCTTGGAAAATATGTGGCTATAAAAGTTATCTAAAATACGATGTTTTAAATTCAATAAAATAGGGTTTATCCCTATGTTGTAATAAGAAACTTGGGTTTTACCCATGTGGTTATTAATATAAAATATGGTGGTTTTACTCTGATAAATATTTCCTAACTACGGTCCTGATGTAACTTCCGCTGCCAAATTAATAAACTGATACCACCACAATACTGAGTTTGCGTCCGCCCGTTCCCAAGACAGATAAGGTATCGGGGGTTGCGACACTACCAAAGACAATATCATGAGCTACTATGTCAACTTTTGGAATGTTAAAAACAACATTTGGAACATCGGATTCTGGTTTTGATTTTAGAGTTCCTTCCTTGATAGGTGGGAATTCTTCAATCAACTTATCTAACCCAAACTCAATTTTCTCATCAGTGGTTCCAAAGATTTTCGATTCAGATTTTAAAACTTCTTCCATTTTCTTTTCCTCAAAAGATTGTTTAGGTTTCTCCACCCATGATTGACTTTGGGAAGTCTTTGTTTTAGAATAAACCTTTGAAGTCTTTTGTAATTTTGAAGATTCACCAATTTCAAAAGTTGATTTTGGTTTGTCCTCTGACTTCAATGATTCACCGCATTTAAGAATTCGCACGGGGGATACCATAGGTGATTTTCCCTTATCATCCTTTGAAATTTTTGGTTTATGGAAAACTGGTTTTATTATCTTTTTGACACATTGTTTGGCCATGTGACCGATTTCATTGCATCGATAACAGATTCTTTTGTCATATTCAACAAAAGTGGATCTGTTGGCCTCGTCTCTTGTCTTTTTGGCCGCAATAAAATCGTCAATTGCTTGCTTACTAAAGATATAATCCTTTTCGACTTCTGTATTATTACCAGCCACAAATACTTCACTCAAATTTTCTTTTGGCTTAAATTCTTTCTTAGCCATTTTCATCTCAAAACCAACTCCTTTCTTTTTGTAATTATTACCATGTCTCTTGTTTTTACCATTGTTACCTACCCATTCATTTTTCTTTCCCAGGTTGTTTGTCGGTTGTTGTTTAACAAAAGATTTTTTCGGTTTTGATAGAAAGGAATTGTTGTTAACTTCTGAGATATCAATTTCCACGAGTTTAACAACTTTTTCAACCTTTTCCAGGTTCGCATTCTGAATCGGATACTCAAAATCAGTATACAGTTTGTCAGTTCCGGTCATCGTGTAAACCACAATGATCGAATCATCATCCAAAACTTTATCTGACTTTGGGATAAACTTATCAAGAAAGTTTCCGTCATCTTCAGAATCTGAACTGGAATTCTCAAAATGAGTTTTAACCGTTTCGAAATCAGTGTTATCACTCTCTTCATCCAACACTTGGTCTACAACTGTTTTAACTAGTTGTGACTCGTTGTCAGTGTCAGATGGAGAGAATGTAACATCTATGTTTTCGGTAACTCATTCTCTTTTGTTCTCAGTTTGAGATTCAATGCCTCCTCCACCCCGTCTGGATATTTTTGAGTATAATGATTCCACATTGGGGGTGGAACATTTTTGAAATTAGTTTGTTAAGGAACTATCTGATCAATCACATATGAAGATGAAAGATAATTGATCAACTTTTTGTCAACTCTTTCTGTCTCAATGCGCATCAGTTCAAGTTCCTTCTTTAGAGATGTGATTTTGTCCAGATGAATGTTAATCGACATTTGCTTTTCCATGACCGTAGCTTTGAGCAAATTAGCAATTTTATCATTTTCTTTACTTTCAGTGTGAATCATTTTAATTGATCGTGACAAAGTGTCATAAGCTTCTTTAACATCATTAAAATCAAATTTTAATTTGTCGTTAAACTTTTTCAACTCTTGAAACTGTTTGTCTTTTTCAAGACAATCCATGCATGGTTTCAAACAGTTTTCGCATGGCTTTTCAAGAATTGGATCAACTTTTTCAAAAATATTTTCTTGTTTATCATTTTTACTTTCCGTTTTACCAAACTCTCCGGACTCAGACTCAGATTTCTCTTTGGATTCGGACTTCACATTTTCTGACTTGTCATCGGACTCTGACTTCTCTCCTGACTCATACGTATCACAAGTCTCGATAATTGACTCCTTTTCAACTGACACTGACTCTTGAGTTGCATCTTTGATCTCACTATTATCAGAAGGTGTTTTAGTTTGTTGTACTTCTTGCATCTTGACCATAAGAGCTTTGTCTGCTATTTCTTTCAAAGTCTCTTCATTTAATTCCTTTGAGACATCAATGATCTCTTGAACCGGAGTTTGTTCAACTTCGTACTGTGGGAAAAAACTCGTAGTCGGTTCACTAAAGAAACCTGCAAAAGAATCAAACACATTTGCTGGCATTATAGATTTAAATGCATTAGTAATAACCTCCTGTTCAGACTGATAATAGTAGACCGCTGCTGCCTCCTCTTCTAGATCTGCAAAACTTTCTTTATTCACCACTTCACTGACTTCTTCAACCTCAGGAACACATTCCTCGATTTCCGGTTCCGACTCTTCAATAATTTCAGCCATCATTGTAAGACCCCCTCCTGGAATGTACTTATCCCAACTGAAGCCTTCTGGAATCTTTTCGTCATCTTGATTCACCAAAAGAGCTTTTTCTGTTTGTTTGTTTGGATGGACTGTTCTCAATTTGAGGTCGTGGATTGAATGGTTGCTGACTGTTTTTATGATAGATGGCCTGTCGGTAATAATCGTTGGCGAATGGATTCTGATGGTTATTAACTTCTCTGTTTGGACATTCGCGCTTGAAGTGCCCTCTTCTCTTTACACTTGAAGCAAGTTACCTTCGATTTGTCGAATCCAAGTTTAGGATCAGGACCTGCGAGACTACTTCTTCCTGTAATTTCCATGAACCTCTCAGCTCTTCTCACAATGCTCGCCATACCCCATTTTATGTCGATGAGTTCTAGTTCCTTGGGATCAATTTGATCGTAATCTTCTTTAGTCATGTCTGGGTTACCAATTCGTCTTGCTACTAGACTCTCGTAAGACTCAAGTACAGAAGCTAGAAGTGCTATATGCTGCTTTGCGGCTGTCTCGGTAAAATCTTGACCGTTTTTTATATTAATAGCGATATTGCACTGTATCCCATGACTATAACTCTGATTGTTCGAACCTGAAGAACTTTGAGAAGAAACTTGTTCTTGAAAACTATGAACCTTATAATTTGGTTCGTAATTTTGAAATGGTGAAAAGTTGTTGTTAGGCATGCTTTGAGTTACTCCCGATGAAGAATCTGCACTGAATGCCGTTTGAATCTTTGGACTCGGAGCAGATGTGGCAGATGAATTTCCTTTGTAATAAAGCTGAACATCTTGCTGTACATTTTCAGATTTCATTTTCCTCATCTCCCGAAGTTCAAGCTCATGAGCTTCAATTCTCTCGATGAACGTACTCAAATTGAAACCCACGTAATCTAAATTGTTCTTTAAAACCAATAAGAACGTACCCCACTCTTCTTGTGGTAGTGCGTCAGCCAACTTATCAACCCACTCTTCGTCTGATTTATCCATATTCAAACGTTTCATCTCCACTACCAAGTGACAGTACCTCTCAATCAACTCTTTTGTTGATTCTTCACTGAGAGCAGTAAATATGTCGAATTCTTTTTTCAGTAGCGCCTTTTTGCTTTTGATCATTGAAACACTCCCAAGAAATTTGATTTGAATTGCATTCCAAATAGATTGCGCGTCACCCTGATGCTGTAACAGTACCAAAATGTCTTCTTTAATTGCTTGTTGCAATATACTGACCATCTTCTTCTTGGCTTTGAAGTGTTCTTGTTCAGCTGGAGTTAACGTGTTAAGTGTTTTTGGAAGACCAGCATCATTCGTAGGAACTACATATTTCGTTTCAACTTTCAACCAGCATTCAAGGTGATTCGCCTGAACCCACGTGCGAAATCTATCCTGCTACCCCGAATAATCTTCAATGTTGAGCAGTTTCGGTGGTTTTTGCATGGTTCCAAGCTCGTTCTCCATATTCACATTCTGGGCTATACTTGCTGGAGTTTGAACAGTCATACCTCCTCCGAAAAACGCATTGTAAAACTCTTGATTGTCTATTTTTATACTTTGAAAAATGTTTTTGAAAAATTTCAATTCCAAGCGACCTGGATTTTCAAACTATCTGGACTTCAAATGACTGAATTTCAAACTACCTGGATAGTTTCAAATGACCTGGACTGCCAAACCGTGCGAAGTGACACAAATTTTGTTAAAAGAAATTTCAGTTCGTGCGAACTGATGAATTCACACGATCTGGACACTCAAGTCGTGCGATCTGTTCACACGGTTTGAATTTTTCAAGTGATTTGGTTCAATTCGTGCGAACTGGACAAGATTTTCAAACAGTTTGACAAAAATTCACACGATTTGATCAATTTCACACGATTTGAGCATCATTTTCACACGATTTGAACATTTTCACCTCGTTTGAAGACTTTCCTTAATAAACTTTCAAGATTTTGACATTTTTGGATCAGTTTTAGTTCGATTTAAGGTCTGTAACTTTGTATGATTGATCAAAATGATGTTTTACACATAATATCCAAAATTCAGTCCATTTTATCCGTGAAATCGTCTGAAAATCCAAGAAAGAGTAGAAGAATACGATTCTAAACCGTTCAAAACACTGATATCAACAGATTTGACTCATCCTGAGCTCTGATACCACTTATAGGATCGAGGATTCGTCCAAACGAGTCAATCAGAGTCAGATCTAGTTTCTAGAAAGGCGTAATCAGACTAGAAACCGTCAATCAGTGTTAGAACAGGAGTAGAAGAGTAGAAAGTCACTTTAAACATGTTCTTCATTGATATTAAACGTTTTGGTACAGAGAGAATCTGACAGCACTTCAGTACAAAATTCTCCAGAAAGTTACAAATGAAGAACACTACTAGCCTATTTATAGGCTCATCAGAAAGCACGAAATATCAGCTCCAGACCGCACGAACTGGACAACCCACTTCGTGCGACCTGACCTTCCAGGTCGTGCGAACTGGACAAAATACATAAACTTTACATTTTAATCCCTATTACATATAAATGACACGACATAGACTGATGACGCAGGCAATAGACATTATGCATCAACAAACTTGTTACCTCCCGCTACTCTATTTGGGATAGGCTATTTTAACGTGTTGTATACTTGGGTTTTAACATATTGTACGCCATGTTAGCATACTAGTATTGCATATTATGAATCATGTTGGATATGAGCACTTTTTACACTATATTATGCTATGTAACAAAACTTGGATACTCGCCAAATTTTTGTTGATTATTTTAATACATGTTGCAGGTTGATAGACTTGATGATGCTATGAAGGAATGCAATTTTGATGGACTAGATACACACCTAGATTAAATCGTTATTTTAATGTTATGTTTGTATTTTGAAACAATTGTTGTCTTTTATTGAATCTTGTATGACATTTAGTATTGAAATGAAATTTGAATTTAAATTATATTATCACATAGTGTTATGAAGTCTCTTACAATCTAGTTTTCGTCTCATCCCAATGTTTCCGCCATCGGTTGGGGTGTGACAGATTGGTATCAGAGCCATAACTATTGGGAATTAGGAAAAAGTTGGAATGCTTTGCCCTAGTCTATAGTTTTAGGAACTTTGTCTCTTATTTGTTGTTTAAAATTTATGCACTCTACCTTACATGCTTCCTAGCAATTCTTCTTGTTTGTTAAATTTACATGCCTTTCCTAAGGCTAACATGAATACACTTTTGATTTTTAAAGACACTCGTAACATAAACGAGACGACTTTACCAAAATAGGCGTGAAACCCACAATAAATGACTCTCATTCTACCTTAAACTATTTTTGCACAAAATTACACCATTAAGCTAGGAGTGAAATCCACAACTTAATGGTAATTTCCATTTCAACTCTAGTGGACCCTCATCAAAGTGTCGAAATTATATTTTGACCTGACCACATTTAGGTACTAAATTGTCAAGTTAGGGGTGAAACCCTGCATCTTGTCGATTAAGTCCCATTCCTCGATTTTCAATCTCGCCAAAGTCCTGATTGATTCAATCGATTAGAGACGTGTAGTAACTGGAAGGGTAAGATACCATTAATCACTTCTCGACGAGAGTATCTTACCTATAGGCCAAAGCACGATTTCTCTAATTCGAAAGGACTTTCGACCCACTTTGGAATAGTCGACGTTTCTCTACCCGAAATAATCCAATGTTTTATTGAGCCTCTCTTTTATGTTATCTCAATTTATATGCGATTTTATACTTGAGCCTTCGTCCATTTCAAACTTTTTACACAATTCGCACGTTTATCGTAACCAAAAACAATAATAATCCCTCGTGAACAAACTAAATTTACGATGCTTTCATTTATTCATGGTATGCTATGTGAAATTCATGTTATGCTATGTGAAACCCATGATTATGCTATGTGACACAATTTAAACCTTTTATGCTATGTGAATCAATTTGAACACTTTATGCTATGTGACACTTTATGCTTTGTGATTCATTTCATGAAAAACAATTTTCTTAAACAAACATTATGATCAAGTCTCACCTTTTCGTTCTTTTGAATCTTAGATGTCTTCTCATCTCTCCAACTCGACTAAGAAGTCAAAGACCAGCTCTCAAAAGAAGATAATGGCATTCATGGCCAATCAGATTGCGTGTATCGTCCCTAAGATCGTCACTGAGATTCTAGCTTCTGATACTCCAAACTCCTCCGTTGATTCAAAGGTTGAACCACGCAAGCCTGTGTCGTTTAACTTCAAGCACTTTTCATCTTGTAACCCCAAACCATTCACTGGTAACGGTGGGGTGACCGCTATGCTTGAGTGGTTTGATAGCATAGAAGTCACGTTTATCAACCATGAATGTCCCGAAGAGCTCAAAACGCGTAGTGCAACTGGGGTATTCCAAGCCCGAGCTCTTGAATGGTGGACAAACGAAAGGAATCTTCGTACTAACGAAGTTGCTTATGCCTTACCTTGGGAAGAAGTTAAGACAGTGATGATGGAAGAATTTTGCCCGTCGCATGAGCAACAACGGTTGGAAGAAGAATTATGGGCTTTAAAACAAGTTGGTGATGATAACCAAGCCTATACTACTCACTTCAAACAACTTAGTTTCATTGTTCCCCATCTCGTTATGACCACCGACCGTAAGATAAGGAAATACATCAATGGGTTACCTTCTAGTATGCGTGATACGATCGAGGCAGCCAAACTCGACAATATCAAAGCCGTTTATTGTTTGGACGCTCCCGTGAACAACAATCGCATTCGCGATAAACAAGCTGCAAATATTGTTTCTTCTAAACCAGCCAACCAAATTACCCAACAGTCGAGTGGCAACAAGGGGAAGAAGCGAAAGCAATCAAACCCTGTTTGCAACGCGATTGTACCACCCGTTAACCCAAACCCCGTTGCTCCTGATAACACCCGAAAGTCGTACACTGGGGTTCATCCCAAGTGTGCCACTTGCAACTACCATCATCCTGCCAATATCAACTGTCGCCGCTGTACCAATTGCAAATGTTATAGGCATGATACTGCCTATTGCAAAAGTAACCCACAACCACAAGCTCAGCCAGCTCAGCAAAACGCCAAACCAGTTAGAGCTTGTTTCAAATGTGGGGATACTACTCATCTCTGTCCTCAATGCCCGCAATGGAACCAAGAGCAACAACAGCCCGCTAGAGGTCGAGCTTTCAACATCAATGCGAACCAAGCGCGCAACGACAATGAAGTCGTTAATGGTACGATTCTTGTTAATAACCTTTACGCTTCATTGTTATTTGATATTGGTGTGGACAAAAGCTTTGTGTCCGTTGAATTTGAACCTTTGTTAAATGCTACACGCTCTAAACTACCTAAGTCGTTCTCTGTCGAAGTTGCCAATGGCAAATCCGTTCTAGTTGATTCCGTTCTTCGTGATTGTCTTCTTACTCTTAACGATCACACCTTCACTATCGACCTTATACCCATGCAATTGGGTAGTTTCGACATCATCGTAGGCATGGATTGGCTTCGTGAAAACCATGCTGAAATTGCCTGCTACGAGAAGTATGTTCGTCTGCCTCTTCCATCTGGTGACACTCTACGCATCTATGGAAACCGACCTTCAAAAGGACTAAGGTTAATGTCCTGCACACAAGCGAACAAATATTTACGTAAACCATACTTTACCTATTTAGCCCACATTGTGGAAGAAAAGGGCAAGGGAAAGAGCATAAATGATATTCCAGTGGTGCGCGACTTCCCTGACGTCTTTCCTAAAGATCTGCCTGGTTCTCCTCCATCTCGATCTGTCGATTTTCTTATTGATCTCGTACCTGGTGCGACTACTCTTGCTAATGCTCCTTATCGTCTTGCTCCCTCCGAAATGCAAGAGTTATCTAGTCAACTCCAAGAACTCCTTGAAAAGGGCTTCATTCGTCCAAGTACCTCACCTTAGGGTGCTCCTGTACTCTTCGTCAAAAAGAAGGATGGCTCGTTCCGCATGTGTATCGACTATCGTGAGCTTAACAAACTCACCATCAAGAATCGTTATCCTCTTCCGCGTATCGATGATCTTTTCGACCAACTCCAAGGCGCTACTTGTTTCTCCAAGATCGATCTTCGATCTGGTTATCATCAGCTTCGTGTTCTCGAAGAGGACATTCCCAAAACCGTATTTCGCACTCGCTGTAGACACTACGAGTTCGTGGTTATGCCTTTTGGTTTGACCAACTCACCCGCTGTGTTCATGGATCTTATGAATCGCGTTTGTAAACCTTATTTGGATCGTTTCGTTATCGTCTTCATTGATGATATTCTTATTTATTCTAAATCTCAAGTCGATCATGAACGTCATCTGCGTCTTATACTCAAGCTTTTACGTACCGAACGTCTTTACACGAAGTTTTCCAAATGCAAGTCACGGATAAAAGAAGTCCAATTCCTTGGACACGTCGTTAGTGAAAAAGGAATTCATGTCGATCCCTCCAAAATCGAAGCAGTGAAGAATTGGATCGCGCCTAGAAACCCTTCTGAAATCCGTTCCTTGTTAGGATTGGCGGGTTATTACCGCCGTTTCATCTCAAACTTTTCAAAGATCGTCGTTCCTCTCACTTCGTTGACTCAAAAAGAGAAACCTTTTACTTGGGGTCCTGAGCAAGAGGAATCTTTTCAAACTCTCAAGGATTTGCTTTGTAATGCTCCTATTCTTGCTCTCCCTAATGGGAATGATGATTTCGTGGTATTTTGCGATGCCTCGAACCGTGGTCTTGGTTGTGTTCTTATGCATCGAGACAAGGTCATCGCTTATGCCTCTCGTCAACTCAAAATACATGAGAAAAACTATACTACCCATGACCTTGAGCTTGGCGCAGTTGTTTTTGCGTTAAAGATTTGGCGACACTACCTATATGGTACGAAGTGTGTGGTTTTCACTGACCATAAGAGCCTACAACACATCTTTAACCAAAAAGAGCTTAATATGCGACAACGTCGATGGGTGGAATTGCTTAACGACTACGACTGCGAGATTCGCTATCACCCTGGAAAAGCAAATGTCGTGGTCGATGCCCTTACTCGTAAGACTCATGTTAGTAGTATTCGTTGTTTTCATATCTCGAGCGATCTTCACACTTGCATTCGTGAAGCGCAATACTCATCTGACAATGAAGGAACCATGTACGTAGAAATACGTGGAGCTACTGAAGACCTACTCGTTACAAAATCTGATGGTCTGCTATACTGTCGTGATCGCATTTAGGTACCAAATCGCGACAACCTTCGTGAAATCATAATGAATGAGGCACACAAATCTAAGTACTCAATTCATCCTGGTGTTGACAAGATGTACCACGATCTACGTGCATCCTATTGGTGGCCTGGTATGAAGAGAGAAATCGCCGCTTATGTCTCTAAGTGTCTCACCTGCTCGAAAGTCAAAGCTAAGCATCAACGACCATCTGGAATGCTTGAGCAACCTGAAATACCTGTTTGGAAGTGGGATAGCATCGCTATGGACTTCATAACCAAACTTCCTCGCACACCTTCATGTCATGATAGCATTTGGGTAATCATCGACCGTTTGACTAAATCAGCTCACTTTCTTCCTATTCGCGAGGATTTCAAAGTTGAGAAACTCGCTCGAGTCTATACCAACGAGATTATATGTCGTCATGGCATTCCTCTCGATATCATTTCTGATCATGATGGTCGTATTACTTCGCGTCTTTGGCAAACCTTCCAGTCCGCTATGGGTTCTCATTTGAATCTCGGTATAGCCTTTCATCCTCAAACGGATGGATAGACTGAACGTACTATTCAAACCCTAGAGGACATGCTCCGTTCTTGTGTCATCTACTTTGGTGGTAGTTGGGATGTGCATTTACCATTGATCGAATTCTCGTACAACAATAGCTACTACTCCAGTATTCAAATGGCTCATTTTAAGGCATTATATGGTCGCAAATGCCGATCTCCTTTAAGCTGGCACGAGATTGGTGACAAACAATTTACTGGCCCCGAGATCATACAAGAAATAACGGATAAGATTCTTCAAATCCGTGACAACTTACTCAAGGCTCGTAGTCAACAAAAGAGCTATACTGATAAAAGACGCAAACCCTTGGAATTTAGCGTTAGTGATCATGTTCTACTCAAAGTGTCTCCTTGGAAGGGAGTAGTTCGTTTTGGTAAAAAGGGAAAGTTTGCCCCTCGCTATGTTGGTCCTTTTAAGATACTCGAGAGGATTGGCAAGGTGGCTTATTGACTCGATTTACCTCAAGAACTTAACAACGTGCATCCAACGTTTCATGTTTCAAATCTCAAGAAGTGCCTTGCTGAAGAAGGACTTCAAGTTCCTCTCGAAGATCTCCAAATCAACGACACTTTGCATTTTGTGGAGAAACCCGTCGAAATCATGGACCCAGGTGTCAAGAAACTGAGGCGCAGTCAAATTCCTATTGTTAAGGTTCGATGGGAAGGAAAACGTGGCGCTAAATTTACTTAGGAACTCGATAGTGATATGAAGACCAAGTATCCGCATCTTTTCGATACTTCTTCCTAATTTCGGGACGAAATTTCCTAAAGGAGGGGAGACTGTAACGCTTCGCAGTTTCACACTTCCTTATTTGTGCCAATCGTGTTGTACTTTCCATATTTAGACACTTGTACTCTCTTTGTAATCTACTTTCGTTTCATTTGTAATTCGAGACTATTGATCGTAATGAAAACGAAGCTATTTTTAATCATGTTTGTGTATAATTAGTCGTATGTGCAACCGATGAACGATTCACGCTTGAACGAAATATTATTCAAGATCCTCGATCCTATATTATACTTTGATGTTCGATACTCGTTAAACAAATTTAAGCTTGAAATTTGTATCCTAATATTTCAACTTGAAACCTTCGCAAATAAATTATCATAGAAAGGTTCCTAACCTTAAACGATTAATTATTTAAATTAATTTAACAATTTAATTTTTTTTAATCTAGTTAGTCTCGTTAGAATTTAAAGTTAGAAAATACAAACTAATCTGATTAGTTAATTGTAAAGTTAGTATCTTTTAAAAACAACATAACATAAGTTAGTGGATTAAAGTCAAGAGACTATTTGAGTATTTGGTGAATTTTAAACTTACAGGGACCATTTGCACTTATAACTGAAAGTGTTAAGCTTTTAAAGCAAAAAAAAATTAATAAACTGATGACCACGGGACTCGAACCCGGGTCACCAGCCTCAACAAACAAGTGCCTAACCACTAGGCTGGAGTCTTCACATCGAACAAACCCAGCAGTGAATATCATTTATAATCTCGTTAAAACAGCCTGGATCCGCAACCAGCGCGACCAGACTCGTTTTGGGCGGGTTTTTGTGAGTTATTTGAGTTTTAAACTCGAATTTAGCATTAATTATCCAACTACAACCTCACCTAACTCTTCCCTATAAAACCCAAGAATAATCCGAGCATTTTACACTTTGTAAATCATCTAAAACACTCTCAAATCTTCCTCTAATCAGCTGTTCATCACAAGTTCGAGCAGATTCATCATCTTTCACAAAAGTATGCATAACTCTCTTGTTTCTTAAAGTTTTTCATCCATTCTTTTTCCCACTTGCTTGGAACAACCTTAGGAACATTTCCAGAGGTTTTCCATGGAAAACCAAGCTCTGGAATGTCCCCAACAGGCTCCAAAGTGGACTGTTCGTTTATGTTTTCATCTAAACTTGTTAATCTTAGTTGAACTTGAGTCTAATTCATCTCAAACCTATGTCCTAATGCTCATAATCAATTGAATGGTTAGTTGGGTTTAAAAACAAGGCTGAGAAATGTTAGATAAGAGGTTAAAACCTTACAAACATTCTGCTTTAGTTAGGGTTATACCCACAAGAAGTGTTCAAGCTTGAAGCTTGATGTATGTGTGATTGTTAGACTAGCTTGGGCGATCTTTCATAAAAATCCACTCACTTCTTGATGTTTCCATAGATTAGATGTTCGTATTTCATTAATAATTGTAAGTTCATGACCCTCCTTGTTGTTATAACAACAAGTGTAGTGGTGAACAATGGAGGTACCTAAATGGAAGCTTTGTTCTTCCTACCTCATGTATGAATTCTATGATACTTAGAGGTTCCTAAATGAAGACTTTAATCTTCTACCTCATGTTTGACATGTATGATATAGTATACTCTATGTAATATTTATGTAACATTCAAACAAACCGAATTCTTGATGATGAACAAGTGGACATTGTCAAGTTAGTAAGTATATCATCTAAGCATCATATGTGATGGGTGATTATTTTCCTATGTCTATGTTCATGTATTTTAAATTCTGAATCTATGATCTTCCGTTATTTCCCAAACTCACACACCTATGTTTTCTTCGTGTAGAAGGACAAGGTGCTCCAAACTAATCCACCCACCAACCAACACTCGCGGGATATAAAGTAGGAGAGCTTGCAAAACCATGAGTATACTCGTTCCCATTTTACTCTTTAAACACTTTGGGATGCAACATGTATTCTATACAAAATTACAGTCACATGAAACTATTTTTAAACTCTATCAATGCTTAACATGAAACTATATGTGATACTTGTTATTCTCGTATGCTTGGTAAACTTCTTGGTTGATATATGCTCATTAACTTTGCTAGCCTACCTTAACAATTATAGCGCTATAGGATTAACACATCACCCATTAGTCTTGGGGTATTGTTAAGTTAAACTTGTTACCTCCCGCTACTCTATTTGGGATAGGCTATTTTAACGCATTGTATACTTGGGTTTGAACATATTGTAGGCCATGTTAGCATACTAGTATTGCATATTATGAATCATGTTGGATATGAGCACTTTTTACACTATATTATGCTATGTAACAAAACTTGTATACTCGCCAATTTTTTGTTGATTATTTTAATACATGTTGCAGGTTGATAGACTTGATGATGCTATGAAGGAATGCAATTTAGGTGGACTAGATACACACCTAGATTAAATCATTATTTTGATGTTATGTTTGTATTTTGAAACAATTGTTGTCTTTTATTGAATCTTTTATAACATTTAATATTGAAATGAAATTTGAATTTAAATTATATTGTCACATAGTGTTATGAAGTCTCTTGCAATCTAGTTTTCGTCTTATCCCAATGTTTCTGCCATCGGTTAGGGTGTGACAACTGATCAGCTATGTGCCCTATATCCCCACAATGCCCACAGATTGGGTATTGCCCTCCAACCTCTGATGTTTGGTCAACTGCCCTTACCACTGAACGTTGAGTACTTCTTGATGATTGTGCCTTCCGCTTTGACGTGCTTGCCATTTTCTCTAAGTAGTCCCAATCAGCATTCTCGTAGTTCATACCGAAGGTGCCATTCGATATTGAATTCAAATCCCTAGCATCCTCGTTTGTTAACCCCTCATGAAAGGCATTTAGCAATTCCCACAATTGTATACCGTGATGTGGGCAGTTCTTGAGCATCATTTTAAACCGGTTGAACGCTTCATGAAAATACTCATCGGATTGCTGTTGGAAGTTCCGAATACCTTCCCTAGCATTATTGGTCCGTTGTGGCGTGTAGAATTCATCCAAGAATAGTTGTTGCATATCTGGCCATGTAAAAATCGAAGCGGATGGCAAGGAGTGAATCCATTGCTGAGCTTTTTCTTTGAGTTTGAATTAGAAAAGAATTAATTTCACATCATCCGTTGTGAAGCCTTAAACCCCGATAGTATTACAACACGCATCATACGCGGCGATATGCAGATACGGCTCTTCATGTGCCAAACCGTGGTATTTGGGTAAGCTAGAGATCGACTGTGTGTGACAACTCGAGTTTCCAAGACTCCATCTTCGCATTAATTGTACGTTAGTTGTTTAGTTGTTTGCTTACACGACTTGTTTGCCTTGTAATTGTACACATTTGATATATGGGGAGACGTTATGTGACTTTTGTGTCGATATGTTTGGTGATATGATATATAACATATATGAATAAGTTAAAACCTTAAACTAGTTCACCCTATATAAGTTCGACGAAACAGGGAGGGTTTCGCCATCTGGACTCCGACGAAACGGAGGGTTTCGCCGGCCCAATGTTACGCCGAGGCCCAGTTAAGGCCCAACAGTTACAGTTTACGTATTTAGAGGAAGTAGGTTACGTGAGTCGTCATTCTTGCAAACCCTAGAGTTCATCCTTTGTGCGACGGCAATCACTCACCCTCTCAGATCCTCGCTAGTTCATTCCGTAATCGGTTAGTGTGTAATAATCAGAATTGATTGCTTGTTATACTGTTTAGATTGTTTGTGTAAATGCTTGTTGTCATAACTTGATTTCTCTGTCTGATTTATGATGATTATCACGATGATTATGTATATCGAGATTCCATTGTTAATGATATTTGTAATGGTGAATCTGATTACCCGTTATGAGATGATTAGAGGATAGAATGATAAACAGTAGGGTTTGATATTCGGTTGTTAATCCATGAGACAAAATCAGATGTTTGAGATTTGTATTCGTTTATGTTTGCTGATTTGGACCATGTTACTGTTTGGTAGAGTGCTTGCGATTGAGTAGATCTGATCATTGACTACATTCCAGATTTCAATCGAAGTCATGTATGGTTACTTGATGAATCAGGGTTCTTGCTAGAGGTTGTGTTGTGATGCATATGGATTAATGATTAGTAGCATAATGCCTATTATGTTCGAATGATGATTGTATGATTGATGACAGTGGTGATACGGCTGTTAGTGATTAGGGTTTGTACGATTGTATTCTAAACTGTTACATAATCGAAGAAAGTCTCACTCGATGAAACATTGTTGACGACGAAACTTGTGGAGTTTTGCCACAAGGAAGGCCGACGAAACTTGATGAGTTTCGTCATATGATGACACGACGAAACATAGTGAGTTTCGTCGCATAGGGTTTCGCCGAGTACGATTTTTGTCAACGGGCTTTACTTGAACAGTAGGTTGTGATGTCTTCGCTGATTTCATGTATCGTGACTGAATGAGCTACTTTAGTCTGTTACTAACTTTTATTGTCTGTTGAGGTCTATGCATGGGTAGTATGAACTTGAATAACTGATAGGATGTTTCAATACACTATATGATAGCATAACAAACATGAATCTTGCAAAAAAAAATTGATATTGTATGTATTCATACACTAGGCTTTGACTGATAAACTGTGATTAAGTAGAGTAGCAAACCGAGCAAACCAAGGTGAGTTCACACTTCTAAGGCATGGGATTCCCGGTGGGTTGGGAATGGGATTGAATAACTACGACATAACTCGTACATTCACCACTACTAGACTACTTACCACCGTCCTCGGATTGGGAAGGACGCCAGCGCTAAACCTACGTACTCGCTACGTACCACCGTCCTCGGATTGGGAAGGACGCCTGCGCAAAACCTACGTATTCTCCTACGTACCTCTATCCTCGGATTGGGAAGGGCACCTACGCAAAACCTACGTATTCACTTACGTACCTCTGTCCTCGGATTGGGAAGGACACCTTTAGATACAACTAGTCTAGTGAATTACAACATGGGAAGCCCCCACTAAATATCGTGAAAAGTTTTGGGAAACAAGGATACCGGTTAACACATGGTTATGAAACAAACTTACGAATTCTGAAACGAACTCAATAACTGAACAATCAACTGTGAACTCGCTCAACTTTGTTATTGACTCGTTGTCACATGCCTTGCAGGTCGTTAGATTCTCATGGAGCTTGCACAGGGAGGCGCGGTCGTTGTGGGACATGGACAGTGTGTGTCATGTTAAAAACATTATTTCATTTCGAACTTAATACTTATGTCGGGTTTTTACATTTATGCTTCCGCTAAACATTTAACTATGCTTTTGTTTGGAACACCTTTCATATTGTGTGGTTGAATTTTATTTATTACTTACAATGTTCAATATGATTGGTGGCTCGATCCTGGTCAGTCACGCCTCCAAGCGGTGATACTCCGTGTGTGGATTTTGGGGGTGTGACAGATTGGTATCAGAGCCATTGGTTATAGTGAACTTGGTTTTAAAAAGGGGAAAACTTTTGGATAAAACCAGACTATAACCTGAACAGTGCTCAATGATCCACAACGACGCTTCGCTCCACGTGCAAGACTTGACACTATAGGTGATACGATTCATGTTTATATTACCTACTTGTTAGTTACATAGAACATTGCTTATGGTATGCTTAGATAACATAGTATCTACTGCTTGAAAACTTTGTGTGTTCACTCTCTTCTGTCATTCCACACTTGCGTATTGATACGACGCACTTCTCACTTGTGTTCTCTGTATTGTGAAGATCATGAGTGGACGAATCAACCTCACACAAGCCCAGCTGATGGCTTTGATCAACGAACAAGTTACTGCGGCACTTGCAGCCGCTCAAGCAGGAGGTATACCCTGCAGTCGCAACTCACTCTAGGATCTTTAGATCCTACCCTCATAAACCAACTCTTGTGTTTAACTTTGTCCTGTTCTTGTATACACAACAGGCCAGCATGCCCAGCCGCCTGTGTGCACGTTTAAGACTTTTATGGACTGTCGTCCTAGTACTTTCAGTGGCACTGAAGGGGCCGTTGGACTCCTCCACTGGTTCGAGAAGCTCGAGTCGGTCTTTGAAATGTGTGAATGCCCTAAGGCTCGTAGGGTGAAGTATGCCACTGGTACCCTCGAAGGCACTGCGCTGACTTGGTGGAATGCGTAAGTCCAAATGTTAGGGCTGGCAGCTGCTAATGCCACCTCATGGAACAACTTCAATGAACTGATCAAGCGAGATTACTGTAATCGTGATGACATCCACAAGCTGGAAGTGGAGTTCTTTAACCTGAAGATGTCGGGGTCAGAGATAGAGGCGTATACGAAGCGATCCAATGAACTGGCAGTGTTATGTCCAACTATGGTGGATCCTCCCATCAAGCGTATCGAGCTGTACCTCAAAGGCTTAGTACCAGATATTCAAATCCATGTGACTTCTGCTAACCTTGCTACCATCCAGGATGTTACTCG
>JARYGA010005751.1:0-24152 GCA_030545235.1 Helianthus tuberosus
GATTTTCTTGACTGTATATCTCTTAAATGTCAACATATACACGTGTGATTTAGTTTACGAAGATTTTTCAATGCCGAGAACCTCGATCAGAGAGTAAAAATGGCGTAAGGTTCACAATGGTGTAAAATTAAAATGGGATACACCGGGCTAGGATTCGAGTTACAGGAACAAGGGCCAAACCAATCACCCAAGAATGGAATCGTCGAGAGAAAACACTTGACAACCTCCTGGAAGCAGCTTTTCTTTCCACCTGAACTTTCTCCATCAATTAGGAATCTGATGCCGTCACTAAACACGTTCCTTAAATTGTAGCCATTTGTTGAGTGTTTTTTTTTTTGGTTTCTAATCCGCATATATATCACCATTGCCCTTGATTTTCTTCACTTTATATCTCTTAAATATCAACATATACACGTGGTGATTTAGTTTACGAAGATTTTTCAATGCCAAGAAACTCGATCAGAGAGTAAAAAAAGGCGTAAGGTTCACAATGGTGTAAAATTAAAATGAGATATACGGGGCTAGGATTCGAGTTACAGGAACAAGGGCCAAACCAACCACCCAAGAATGGAATCGTCGAGCGAAAACACTTGGCAATCTCCTAGAAGCAGCTTTTCTTGCCACCAGACCTTTCTCCATTAATTAGGAATCTGATGCCGTCACTAAACACATTCCTTAAATTGTAGCCATTTGTTGAGTGTTTTTTTGTGTCTAATCCGCATATATATCACCAATGCCCTTGATTTTCTTGACTGTATATCTCTTAAATGTCAACATATACACGTGTGATTTAGTTTACGAAGATTTTTCAATGCCGAGAACCTCGATCAGAGAGTAAAAATGGCGTAAGGTTCACAATGGTGTAAAATTAAAATGGGATACACCGGGCTAGGATTCGAGTTACAGGAACACGAGCCAAACCAATCACCTAAGAATGGAATCGTCGAGAGAAAACACTTGACAACCTCCTGGAAGCAGCTTTTCTTGCCACCAGAACTTTCTCCATCAATTAGGAATCTGATGCCGTCACTAAACACGTTCCTTAAATTGTAGCCATTTGTTGAGTGTTTTTTTTTTTGGTTTCTAATCCGCATATATATCACCATTGCCCTTGATTTTCTTGACTTTATATCTCTTAAATATCAACATATACACGTGGTGATTTAGTTTACGAAGATTTTTCAATGCCGAGAAACTCGATCAGGGAGTAAAAAAGGCGTAAGGTTCACAATGGTGTAAAATTAAAATGGGAGATACCGGGCTAGGATTCGAGTTAGAGTAACAAGGGCCAAACCAACCACCCAAGAATGGAATCGTCGAGCGAAAACACTTGACAACCTCCTAGAAGCAGCTTTTCTTGCTACCAGACCTTTCTCCATCAATTAGGAATCTGATGCCGTCACTAAACACATTCCTTAAATTGTAGCCATTTGTTGAGTGTTTTTTTTGTGTCTAATCCGCATATATATCACCAATGCCCTTGATTTTCTTGACTGCATATCTCTTAAATGTCAACATATACACGTGTGATTTAGTTTACGAATATTTTTCAATGTCGAGAACCTCGATCAGAGAGTAAAAAAGGCGTAAGGTTCACAATGGTGTAAAATTAAAATGGAATATACCGGGCTAGGATTCGAGTTACAGGAACAAGGGCCAAACCAACCACCCAAGAATGGAATCGTCGAGCGAAAACACTTGACAACCTCCAAGAAGCAGCTTTTCTTGCCAGCAGACCTTTCTCCATCAATTAGGAATCTGATGCCGTCACTAAACACACTCCTTAAATTGTAGCCATTTGTTGAGTGTTTTTTTTTGTGTCTAATCCGCATATAAATCAACATTGCCCTTGATTTTCTTGACTGTATATCTCTTAAATGTCAACATATACACGTGTGATTTAGTTTACGAAGATTTTTCAATGCCGAGAACCTCGATTAGAGAGTAAAAAAGGCGTAAGGTTCACAATGGTGTAAAATTAAAATGAGATATACGGGGCTAGGATTCGAGTTACAGGAACAAGGGCCAAACCAACCACCCAAAAATGGAATCGTCGAGCGAAAACACTTGGCAATCTCCTAGAAGCAGCTTTTCTTGCCACCAGACCTTTCTCCATCAATTAGGAATCGGATGCCGTCGCTAAACACATTCCTTAAATTGTAGCCATTTGTTGAGTGTTTTTTTTGTGTCTAATCCGCATATATATCACCAATGCCCTTGATTTTCTTGACTGTATATCTCTTAAATGTCAACATATACACGTTTGATTCAGTTTACGAATATTTTTCAATGCCGAGAACCTCGATCAGAGAGTAAAAAAGGCGTAAGGTTCACAATGGTGTAAAATTAAAATGCGATATACCGGGCTAGGATTCGAGTTACAGGAACAAGGGCCAAACCAACCACCCAAGAATGGAATCGTCGAGCGAAAACACTTGACAACCTCCTAGAAGCAGATTTTCTTGCCACCAGACCTTTCTCCATCAATTTGGAATCTGATGCCGTCACTACACACATTCCTTAAATTGTAGCCATTTGTTGAGTGTTTTTTTTGGTGTCTAATCCGCTTATATATCACCATTGCCCTACATTTTCTTGACTGTATATCTCTTAAATGTCAACATATACACGTGTGATTTAGTTTACGAAGATTTTTCAATGACGAGAACCTCGATCAGAGAGTAAAAATGGCGTAAGGTTCACAATGGTGTAAAATTAAAATGGGATACACCGGGCTAGGATTCGAGTTACAGGAACAAGGGCCAAACCAACCACCCAAGAATGTAATCGTCGAGAGAAAACACTTGACAACCTCCTGGAAGCAGCTTTTCTTGCCACCAGAACTTTCTCCATCAATTAGGAATCTGATGCCGTCACTAAACACGTTCCTTAAATTGTAGCCATTTGTTGATTGTTTTTTTTGGTTTCTAATCCGCATATATATCACCATTGCCCTTGATTTTCTTGACTTTATATCTCTTAAATATCAACATATACACGTGGTGATTTAGTTTTCGAAGATTTTTCAATGCCGAGAAACTCGATCAGAGAGTAAAAAAAGGCGTAAGGTTCACAATGGTGTAAAATTAAAATGAGATATACGGGGCTAGGATTCGAGTTACAGGAACAAGGGCCAAACCAACCACCCAAGAATGGAATCGTCGAGCGAAAACACTTGGCAATCTCCTAGAAGCAGCTTTTCTTGCCACCAGACCTTTCTCCATCAATTAGGAATCTGATGCCGTCACTAAACACATTCCTTAAATTGTAGCCATTTGTTGAGTGTTTTTTTGTGTCTAATCCGCATATATATCACCAATGCCCTTGATTTTCTTGACTGTATATCTCTTAAATGTCAACATATACACGTGTGATTTAGTTTACGAAGATTTTTCAATGCCGAGACCCTTGATCAGAGAGTAAAAAAGGCGTAAGGTTCACAATGGTGTAAAATTAAAATGGGATATACCGGGCTAGGATTCGAGTTACAGGAACAAGGGCCAAACCAACCTCCCAAGAATGGAATCGTCGAGCGAAAACACTTGACAACCTCCTAGAAGCAGCTTTTCTAGCCGCCAGACCTTTCTCCATCAATTAGGAATCTGATGTCGTCAATAAACACATTCCTTAAATTGTAGCCATTTCTTGAGTGTTTTTTTTGGTGTCTAATCCGCATATATATATCACCATTGCCCTACATTTTCTTGACTGTATATCTCTAAAATGTCAACATATACACGTGTGATTTAGTTTGCGGAGATTTTTCAATGCTGAGAACCTCGATCAGAGAGTAAAAAAGGCGTAAGGTTCACAATGGTGTAAAATTAAAATGGGATATACCGGGCTAGAATTCGAGTTACAGGAATAAGGGCTTAACCAACCACCTAAGAATGGATTCGTTGAGCGAAAACACTTGACAACCTTCTACAAGCAGCTTTTCTTGCCACCAGACCTTTCTCCATCAATTAGGAATCTGATCCCGTCACTAAACACATTCCTTAAAATGTAGCCATTTGTTGAGTGTTTTTTTTTGTGTCTAATCTGCTTATATATCACCATTGCCCTTGATTTTCTTGATTGTATATCTCTTAAATGTTAACATATACACGTGTGATTTAGTTTACGAAGATTTTTCAATGCCGAGAACCTCGATCAGAGAGTAAAAATGGCGTAAGGTTCACAATGGTGTAAAATTAAAATGGGATATACTGGGCTAGGATTCGAGTTACAGGAACAAGGGACAAACCAATCACCCAAGAATGGAATCGTCGAGCGAAAACACTTGACAACCTCCTGGAAGCAGCTTTTCTTGCCACCAGAACTTTCTCCATCAATTAGGAATCTGATGCCGTCACTAAACACGTTCCTTAAATTGTAGCCACTTGTTGAGTGTTTTTTTTTGTGTCTAATCCGCATATATATATATATATATATATATCACAATTGCCCTTGATTTTCTTGACTTTATATCTCTTAAATATCAACATATACACGTGGTGATTTAGTTTACGAAGATTTTTTAATGCCGAGAAACTCGATCAGAGAGTAAAAAAAGGCGTAAGGTTCACAATGGTGTAAAATTAAAATGAGATATACGGGGCTAGGATTCGTGTTATAGGAACAAGGGCCAAACCAACCAGCCAATAATGAAATCGTCGAGCGAAAACACTTGGCAATCTCCTAGAAGCAGCTTTTCTTGCCACCAGACCTTTCTCCATCAATTAAGAATCTGATGCCGTCACTAAACACAATCCTTAAGTTGTAGCCATTTGTTGAGTGTTTTTTTTGTGTCTAATCGCATATATATCACCAATGCCCTTGATTTTCTTACTTGTATATCTCTTAAATGTCAACATATACACGTGTGATTTAGTTTACGAATATTTTTCAATGCCGAGAACCTCGATCAGAGAGTAAAAAAGGCGTAAGGTTTACAATGGTGTAAAATTAAAACGGGATATACCGGGCTAGGATTCGAGTTACAGGAACAAGGGCCAAACCAACCACCCAAGAATGGAATCGTCGAGCGAAAACACTTGACAACCTCCTAGAAGTAGCTTTTCTTGCCACCAGACCTTTCTCCATCAATTAGGAATCTGATGCCGTCACTAAACACATTCCTTAAATTGTAGCCATTTGTTGAGTGTTTTTTTTTGTGTCTAATCCGCATATAAATCCCCACTGCCCTTGATTTTCTTGACTGTATATCTCTTAAATGTCAACATATACACGTGTGATTTAGTTTACGAAGATTTTTCAATGTCGAGAACCTCGATCAGAGAGTAAAAATGGCGTAAGGTTCTCAATGGTGTAAAATTAAAATTGGATATACCGGGGTAGGATTTGAGTTACAGGAACAAGGGCCAAACCAATCACCCAAGAATGGAATCGTCGAGAGAAAACACTTGACAACCTCCTGGAAGCAGCTTTTCTTGCCACCAGAACTTTCTCCATCAATTAGGAATCTGATGCCGTCACTAAACACGTTCCTTAAATTGTAGCCATTTGTTGAGTGTTTTTTTTTTGTGTCTAATCCGCATATATATATCACCATTGCCCTTGATTTTCTTGACTTTATATCTCTTAAATATCAACATATACACGTGGTGATTTAGTTTACGAAGATTTTTCAATGCTGAGAAATTCGATCAGAGAGTAAAAAAAGGCGTAAGGTTCACAATGGTGTAAAATTAAAATGAGATATACGGGGCTAGGATTCGACTTACAGGAACAAGGGCCAAACCAACCACCCAATAATGGAATCGTCGAGCGAAAACACTTGGCAATCTCCTAGAAGCAGCTTTTCTTGCCACCAGACCTTTCTCCATCAATTAGGAATCTGATGCCGTCACTAAACACATCCTTAAATTGTAGCCATTTGTTGAGTGTTTTTTTTGTGTCTAATCCGCATATATTTCACCAATGCCCTTGATTTTCTTGACTGTATATCTCTTAAATGTCAACATATACACGTGTGATTTAGTTTACGAATATTTTCAATGCCGAGAACCTCGATCAGAGAGTAGAAAAGGCGTAAGGTTCACAATGGTGTAAAATTAAAACGGGATATACCGGGCTAGGATTCGAGTTACAGGAACAAGGGCCAAACCAACCACCCAAGAATGGAATCGTCAAGCGAAAACACTTGACAACCTCCTAGAAGTAGCTTTTCTTGCCACCAGACCTTTCTCCATCAATTAGGAATCTGATGCCGTCACTATACACATTCCTTAAATTGTAGCCATTTGTTGAGTGTTTTTTTTTTTGTGTCTAATCCGCAAATAAATCCCCATTGCCCTTGATTTTCTTGACTGTGTATCTCTTAAATGTCAACATATACACGTGTGATTTAGTTTACGAAGATTTTTCAATGCCGAGAACCTCGATCAGAGAGTAAAAATGGCGTAAGGTTCACAATGGTGTAAAATTAAAATGGGATATACCGGGCTAGGATTCGAGTTACAGGAACAAGGGCTAAACCAATCATCCAAGAATGGAATCGTCGAGAGAAAACACTTGACAACCTCCTGGAAGCAGCTTTTCTTGCCACCAGAACTTTCTCCATCAATTAGGAATCTGATGCCGTCACTAAACACGTTCCTTAAATTGTAGCCATTTGTTGAGTGTTTTTTTTCTCTGTCTAATCCGCATATATATCACCATTGCCCTTGATTTTCTTGACTTTATATTTCTTAAATATCAACATATACACATGGTGTTTTTTTTTGCCACCAATGCCCTTGATTTTCTTGACTGTATATCTCTTAAATGTCAACATGTACACGTCTGATTCAGTTTACGAATATTTTTCAATGCCGAGAACCTCGATCAGAGAGTAAAAAAGGTGTAAGGTTCATAATGGTGTAAAATTAAAATGGGATATACCGGGCTAGGATTCGAGTTACAGGAACAAGGGCCAAACCAACCACTCAAGAATGAATCGTCGAGCGAAAACACTTGAAAACCTCCTAGAAGCAGCTTTTCTTGCCACCAGACCTTTCTCCATCAATTTGGAATCTGATGGCGTCACTAAACACATTCCTTAAATTGTAGCCATTTGTTGAGTGTTTTTTTTGGTGTCTAATCCGCATATAAATCCCCATTGCCCTTGATTTTCTTGACTGTATATCTCTTATATGTCAACATATACACATGTGATTTAGTTTACGAAGATTTTTCAATGCCGAGAACCTTGATCAGAGAGTAAAAAAGGCGTAAGGTTCACAATGGTGTAAAATTAAAATGGGATATACCGGGCTAGGATTCGAGTTACAGGAACAAGGGCCAAACCAACCTCCCAAGAACGGAATCGTCGAGCAAAAACACTTGACAACCTCCTAGAAGCAGCTTTTCTTGCCGCCAGACCTTTTTCCATCAATTAGGAATCTGATGTCGTCACTAAACACATTCCTTAAATTGTAGCCATTTGTTGAGTGTTTTTTTTGGTGTGTAATCCGCATATATATCACCATTGCCCTTGATTTTCTTGACTGCATATCTCTTAAATGTCAACATATACACGTGTGATTTAGTTTGCGAAGATTTTTCAATGCCGAGAACCTCGATCAGAGAGTAAAAAAGGCGTAAGGTTCACAATGGTGAAAAATTAAAATGGGATAAACCGGGCTAGAATTCGAGTTACAGGAATAAGGGCTAAACCAACCACCTAAGAATGGATTCGTTGAGCGAAAACACTTGACAACCTTCTAGTAGCAGCTTTTCTTGCCACCAGACCTTTCTCCATCAATTAGGAATCTGATGCCGTCACTAAACACATTCCTTAAATTGTAGCCATTTGTTGAGTGTTTTTTTTTGTGTCTAATCCGCTTATATATCACCATCGCCCTTGATTTTCTTGATTTTCTTGACTGTATATCTCTTAAATGTCAACATATACACGTGTGATTTAGTTTACGAAGATTTTTCAATGCCGAGAACCACGATCAGAGAGTAAAAAAAGGCGTCAGGTTCACAATGGTGTAAAATTAAAAAGGGATATACCGGGCTAGGATTCGAGTTACAGGAACAAGGGCCAAACCAACCTCCCAAGAATGGAATCGTCGAGCGAAAACACTTGACAACCTCCTAGAAGCAGCTTTTCTTGCCACCAGTCCTTTCTCTATCAATTAGGAATCTGATGTCGTCACTAAACACATTCCTTAAATTGTAGCCATTTGTTGAGTGTTTTTTTTTTGGTGTCTAATCCGTATATATATCACCATTGCCCTTGAATATCTTGACTGTATATCTCTTAAATGTCAACATATACACGTGTGATTTAGTTTGCGAAGATTTTTCAATGCCAAGAACCTCGATCAGAGAGCAAAAAAGGTGTAAGGTTCACAATGGTGAAAAATTAAAATGGGATATACCGGGCTAGAATTCGAGTTACAGGAATAAGGGCTAAACCAAAAACCTAAGAATGGAATCGTTGAGCGAAAACACTTGACAACTTTCTAGTAGCAGCTTTTCTTGCTACCAGACCTTTCTCCATCAATTAGGAATCTGATGCTGTCACTAAACACATTCCTTAAATTGTAGCCATTTGTTGAGTGTTTTTTTTGTGTCTAATCCGCTTATATATCACCATTGCCCTTGATTTTCTTGACTGTGTATCTTTTAAATGTCAACATATACACGTGTGATTTAGTTTACGAAGATTTTTCAATGCCGAGAACCTCGATCAGAGAGTAAAAAAAGGCGTAAGGTTCACAATGGTGTAAAATTAAAAAGGGATATATCGGGCTAGGATTCGCGTTACAGGAACAAGGGCCAAACCAACCACCCAAGAATGGAATCGTCGAGCGAAAACACTTGACAACCTCCTAGAAGCAGCTTTTCTTGCCACCAGACCTTTCTCCATCAATTAGGAATCTAATGCCGTCACTAAACACATTCCTTAAATTGTAGCCATTTGTTGAGTGTTTTTTTTGGTGTCTAATCCGCAAATATATCACCATTGCCCTTGATTTTCTTGACAGTATATCTCTTAAATATCAAGTTTACGAAGATTTTTCAATGCCCAGAACCTCGATCAGAGAATAAAAAAGGCGTATGGTTCACAATGGTGTAAAATTAAAATGGGATATACCATGCTAGGATTCGAGTTACAGGAACAAGGGCCAAACCAACCACCCAAGAATGGAATCGTCGAGCGAAAACACTTGACAACCTCCTAGAAGCAGCTTTACTTGCCACCAGACCTTTCTCCATCAATTAGGAATCTGATGCCGTCACTAAACACTTCATTTAAATTGTAGCCATTTGTTGAGTGTTTTTTTTGTGTCTAATCCGCATATATATCACCATTGCCCTTGATTTTCTTGACTGTATATCTCTTAAATATCAACATATACACGTGTGATTTAGTTTACGAAGATTTTTCAATGCCGAAAACCTCGATCAGAGAGTAAAAAAGGCGTAAGGTTCTCAATGGTGTAAAATTAAAATGGGATATACCGGGCTGGGATTCGAGTTACAGGAACAAGGGCCAAACCAACCACCCAAGAATGGAATCGTCGAGCAAAAACACTTGACAACCTCCTAGAAGCAGCTTTTCTTGCCACCGGACCTTTCTCTATCAATTAGGAATCTGATGACGTCACTAAACACATTCCTTAAATTGTAGCCATTTGTTGAGTGTTTTTTTTTGTGTCTAATCCACATATATATCACCATTGCCCTTGATTTTCTTAACTGTATATATCTTAAATGTCAACATATACACGTGTGATTTAGTTTACGAATAGTTTTCAATGCCGGGAACCTCGAACAGAGAGTAAAAAGGCGTAAGGTTCACAATGGTGTAAAATTAAAATAGGATATACCGGGCTAGGATTCGAGTTACAGGAACAAGGGCCAAACCAACCACCCAAGAATGGAATCGTCGAGCGACAACTCTTGACGACCTCCTAGAAGCAGCTTTTCTTACCACTAGACCTTTCTCCATCAATTAGGAATCTGATGCCGTCACTAAACACATTCCTTAGATTGTAGCCATATGTTGAGTGTTTTTTTTTGTGTCTAATCCGCATATATATCACCATTGCCCTTTATTTTCTTGACTGTATATCTCTTAAATGTCAACATAAACACGTGTGATTTAATTTAAGAAGATTTTTCACTGCCGAGAACCACGATCAGATAGTAAAAAAGACGTAAGGTTCACAATGGTGTAAAATTAAAATGGGATATACCGGGATATGATTCGTGTTACAGGAACAAGGGCCAAACCAGCACCCAAGAATGGAATCGTCGAGCGACAACACTTGACGACCTCCTACAAGCAGCTTTTCTTGCCACCAGACCTTTCTGCATCAATTAGGAATCTGATGCCGTCACTAAACACATTCCTTAGATTGTAGCCATTTGTTGAGTGTTTTTTTTTTGTGTCTAATCCACATATGTATCACCCTTGCTCTTGATTTTCTTGACTGTATATCTCTTAAATGTCAACATATACACGTGTGATTTAGTTTACGAAGATTTTTCAATGCCGAGAACCTGGATCAGAGAGTAAAAAAGGCGTAAGGTTCACAATGGTGTAAAATTAAAATTGAATATTTCGGGCTAGGATTCTAGTTACAGGAACAAATGCCAAACCAACTAACCAAGAATGGAATCGTCGAGCGAAAACACTTGGCAACCTCCTAGAAGCAGCTTTTCTTGCCACCAGACCTTTCTCCATCAATTAGGAATCTGATGCCGTCACTAAACACATTCCTTAAATTGTAGCCGTTTGTTGAGTGTTTTTTTTTTGGCGTCTAATCCGCATATATATCCCCATTGCCCGTGAATTTATCGATTGTATATCTCTTAAATGTCAACATATACATGTGTGATTTAGTTTACGAAGATTTTTCAATGCCGAGAACCTCGATCAGAGAGTAAAAAAGGCGTAAGGTTCACAATGGTGTAAAACTAAAATTGGATATACCGGGTTAGGATTCGAGTTACAGGAACAAGGGACAAACCAACCACCCAAGAATGGAATCGTCGAGCGAAAAAACTTTACAACCTCCTAGAAGCAGCTTTTCTTGCCACCATACCTTTCTCCATCAATTAGGAATCTGATGCCGTCACTAAACACATTCCTTAAATTGTAGCGATTTGTTGAGTGTTTTTTTTGTGTCTAATCCGCATATATATCACCAATGCCGTTGATTTTCTTGACTGTATATCTCTTAAATGTCAACATATACACGTGTGATTCACTTTAAGAATATTTTTCAATGACGAGAACCTCGATCAGAGAGTAAAAAAGGTGTAAGGTTCACAATGGTGTAAAATTAAAATGGGATATACCGGGCTCGGATTCGAGTTACAAGAACAAGGGCCAAACCAACCACCCAAGAATGGAATCGTCGAGCGAAAAAACTTGACAACCTCCTAGAAGCAGCTTTTCTTGCCACCAGACCTTTCTCCATCAATTTGGAATCTGATGCCGTCACTAAACACATTCCTTAAATTGTAGCCATTTGTTGAGTGTTTTTTTTGGTGTCTAATCCGCATATAAATCACCATTGCCCTAGATTTTCTTGACTGTATGTCTCTTAAATGTCAACATATACACGTGTGATTTAGTTTACGAAGATTTTTCAATGCCGAGAACCTTGATCAGAGAGTAAAAAAGGCGTAAGGTTCACAATGGTGTAAAATTAAAATGGGATATACCGGGCTAGGATTCGAGTTACAGGAACAAGGGACAAACCAACCTCCCAAGAATGGAATCGTCGAGCGAAAACACTTGACAACCTCCTAGAGCAGCTTCTCTTGCCACCAGACCTTTCTCCATCAATTAGGAATCTGATGTCGTCACTAAACACATTCCTTAAATTGTAGCCATTTGTTGAGTGTTTTTTTTGTGTCTAATCCACATATATATCACCATTGCCCTTGATTTTCTTGACTGTATATCTCTTAAATGTCAACATATACACGTGTGATTTAGTTTGCGAAGATTTTTCAATGCCGAGAGCCTCGATCAGAGAGTAAAAAAGGCGTAAGGTTCACAATGTTGAAAAATTAAAATGAGATATACCGGGCTAGAATTCGAGTTACCGGAATAAGGGCTAAACCAACCACCTAAGAATGGATTCGTTGAGCGAAAACACTTGACAACCTTCTAGTAGCTGCTTTTCTTGCCACCAGACCTTTCTCCATCAATTAGGAATTTGATGCCGTCACTAAACACATTCCTTAAATTGTAGCCATTTGTTGAGTGTTTTTTTTGGTGTCTATTCCGCTTATATATCGCCATTGCCCTTGATTTTCTTGACTGTATATCTCTTAAGTGTCAACATATACACGAGTGATTTAGTTTACGAAGATTTTTCAATGCCGAGAACCTCGATCAGAGAGTAAAAAAGGGCGTAAGGTTCACAATGGTGTAAAATTAAAAAGGGATATACCGGGCTAGGATTCGAGTTACAGGAATAAAGGCCAAACCAACCACCCAAGAATGGAATTGTCGAGCGAAAACACTTGACAACCTCCTAGAAGCAGCTTTTCTTGCCACCAGACCTTTCTCCATCAATTAGGAATGTAATGCCGTCACTAAACACATTCCTTAAATTGTAGCCATTTGTTGAGTGTTTTTTTTGGTGTCTAATCCGCATATATATCCCCATTGCCCGTGAATTTATTGACTGTATATCTCTTAAATGTCAACATATACATGTGTGATTTAATTTACGAAGATATTTCAATGTCGAGAACCTCGATCAGAGAGTAAAAAAGGCGTAAGTTTCTTAATGGTGTAAAATTAAAGTGGGATATACCGAGCTAGGATTCGAGTTACAGTAACAAGGGCCAAACCAACCACCCAAGAATGAAATCGTCGAGCGAAAACACTTGACAACCTCCAAGAAGCAGCTTTTCTTGCCACCAGACCTTTCTCCATCAATTAGGAATCTGATATCGTCACTAAGCACATTCCTTAAATTGTAGCCATTTGTTGAGTGTTTTTTTTTTGTGTTTAATCCGCGTATATATCACCATTGCACTTGATTTTCTTGACTGTATATCTCTTAAATGTCAACATATACACGTGTGATTTAGTTTACGAAGATTTTTCAATGACGAGAACCTCGATCAGAGAGTAAAAAAGGCGTAAGGTTCACAATGGTGTAAAATTAAAATGGGATATACCGGGTTAGGATTCGAGTTACAGGAACAAGGGACAAACCAACCACCCAAGAATGGAATCGTCGAGCGAAAACACTTGACAACCTCCTAGAAGCAGCTTTTGTTGCCACCATACCTTTCTCCATCAATTAGGAATCTTATGCGGTCACTAAACACATTCCTTAAATTGTAGCCATTTGTTGAGTGTTTTTTTTGTGTCTAATCCGCATATATATCACCAATGCCCTTGATTTTCTTGACTGTATATCTCTTAAATGTCAACATATACACGTGTGCTTCACTTTAAGAATATTTTTCAATGACGAGAACCTCGATCAGAGAGTAAAAAAGGCGTAAGGTTCCCAATGGTGTAAAATTAAAAAGGGATATACCGGGCTGGGATTCGAGTTACAGGAATAAGGGCCAAACCAACCACCCAAGAATGGAATTATCGAGCGAAAACACTTGACAACCTCCTAGAAGCAGCTTTTCTTGCCACCAGACCTTTCTCCATCAATTTGGAATCTGATGCCGTCACTAAACACATTCCTTAAATTGTAGCCATTTGTTGAGTGTTTTTTTTGGTGTCTAATCCTCATATAAATCCCCATTGTCCTTGATTTTCTTGACTGTATATCTCTTAAATGTCAACATATACACGTGTGATTTAGTTTACGAAGATTTTTCAATGCCGAGAACCTTGATCAGAGAGGAAAAAAGGCGTAAGGTTCACAATGGTGAAAAATTAAAATGGGATATACCGGCCTAGAATTCGAGTTACCGGAATAAGGGCTAAACCAACCACCTAAGAATGGATTCGTTGAGCGAAAACACTTGACAACCTTCTAGTAGCAGCTTTTCTTGCCACCAGACCTTTCTCCATCAATTAGGAATTTGATGCCGTCACTAAACACATTCCTTAAATTGTAGTCATTTGTTGAGTGTTTTTTTTTTGGTGTCTATTTCGCTTATATATCACCATTGCCCTTGATTTTCTTGACTGTATATCTCTTAAATGTCAACATATACACGTGTGATTTAGTTTACGAAGCTTTTTCAATGCCGAGAACCTCGATCAGAGAGTAAAAAAAGGCGTAAGGTTCACAATGGTGTAAAATTAAAAAGGGATATACCGGGCTAGGATTCGAGTTACCGGAACAAGGGCTAAACCAACCGCCCAAGAATGGAATCGTCGAGCGAAAACACTTGACAACCTCCTAGAAGCAGCTTTTCTTGCCACCAGACCTTTCTCCATCAGTTAGGAATCTGATGCCGTCACTAAACACATTCCTTAAATTGTAGCCATTTGTTGAGTGCTTTTTTTTGTGTCTAATCCGCAAATATATCACCATTGCCCTTGATTTTCTTGACTGTATATCTCTTAAATGTCAAGTTTACGAAGATTTTTCAATGCCAAGAACCTCGATCAGAGAATAAAAAAGGCCTATGGTTCACAATGGTGTAATTTTAAAATGGGATATACCATGCTAGGATTCGAGTTACAGGAACAAGGGCCAAACCAACCACCCAAGAATGGAATCGTCGAGCGAAAACACTTGACAACCTCCTAGAAACAGCTTTTCTTGCCACCAGACCTTTCTCCATCAATTAGAAATCTGATGCCGTCAATAAACACTTCATTTAAATTGTAGCCATTTGTTGAGTGTTTTTTTTTTGTGTCTAATCCGCATATATATCACCATTGCCCTTGATTTTCTTGACTGTATATCTCTTAAATGTCAACATATACACGAGTGATTTAGTTTACGAAGATTTTTCAATGCCGAGAACCTCGATCAGAGAGTAAAAAAGGCGTAAGGTTCTCATTGGTGTATAATTAAAACAGGATATACCGGGTTAGGATTCGAGTTACAGGAACAAGGGCCAAACCAACCACCCAAGAATGGAATCGTCGAGCAAGAACACTTGACAACCTCCTAGAAGCAGCTTTTCTTGCCACCAGACCTTTCTCCATCAATTAGGAATCTGATGACGTCACTAAACACATTCCTTAAATTGTAGCTATTTGTTGAGTGTTTTTTTTTGTTTCTAATCCACATGTATATCACCATTGCCCTTGATTTTCTTGACTGTATATCTCTTAAATGTCAACATATACACGTGTGATTTAGTTTACGAATAGTTTTCAATGCCGGGAACCTCGATCAGAGAGTAAAAAGGCGCAAGGTTCACAATGGTGTAAAATTAAAATAGGATATACCGGGCTTGGATTCGAGTTACAGGAACAAGGGCCAAACCAGCACCCAAGAATGGAATCGTCGAGCGACAACACTTGACGACCTCCTAGAAGCAGCTTTTCTTGCCACCATACCTTTCTCCATCAATTAGGAATCCGATGCCGTCACTAAACATATTCCTTAAATTGTAGCCATTTATTGAGTGTTTTTTTTGGTGTCTCATCCGCATATATATCACCATTGCCCTTGATTTTCTTGACTGTATATCTCTTAAATGTCAACATAAACACGTGTGATTTAGTTTACGAAGATTTTTCAATGCCGAGCACCTTGATTAGAGAGTAAAAAAGGTGTAAGGTTTACAATGGTGTAAAATTAAAATGGGATATACCGGGCTAGGATTCGAGTTACAGGAACAAGGGCCAAACCAACCTCCCAAGAATGGAATCGTCGAGCGAAAACACTTGACAACCTCCTAGAAGCAGCTTTTCTTGCCACCAGACCTTTCTCCATCAATTAGGAATCTGATGTCGTCACTAAACACATTCCTTAAATTGTAGCCATTTGTTGAGTGTTTTTTTTGTGTCTAATCCGCATATATATCACCATTGCCCTTGATTTTCATGACTATATATCTCATAAATGTCAACATATACACGTGTGATTTAGTTTGCGAAGATTTTTCAATGCCGAGAACCTCGATCAGAGAGTAAAAAAGGCGTAAGGTTCACAATGGTGAAAAATTAAAATGGGATATACCGGCCTAGAATTCGAGTTACCGGAATAAGGGCTAAACCAACCACCTAAGAATGGATTCGTTGAGCGAAAACACTTGACAACCTTCTAGTAGCAGCTTTTCTTGCCACCAGACCTTTCTCCATCAATTAGGAATTTGATGCCGTCACTAAACACATTCCTTAAATTGTAGTCATTTGTTGAGTGTTTTTTTTTTGTGTCTATTTCGCTTATATATCACCATTGCCCTTGATTTTCTTGACTGTATATCTCTTAAATGTCAACATATACACGTGTGATTTAGTTTACGAAGCTTTTTCAATGCCGAGAACCTCGATTAGAGAGTAAAAAAGGCGTAAGGTTCACAATGGTGTAAAATTAAAAAGGGATATACCGGGCTAGGATTCGAGTTACCGGAACAAGGGCTAAACCAACCGCCCAAGAATGGAATCGTCGAGCGAAAACACTTGACAACCTCCTAGAAGCAGCTTTTCTTGCCACCAGACCTTTCTCCATCAGTTAGGAATCTGATGCCGTCACTAAAGACATTCCTTAAATTGTAGCCATTTGTTGAGTGCTTTTTTTTGTGTCTAATCCGCAAATATATCACCATTGCCCTTGATTTTCTTGACTGTATATCTCTTAAATGTCAAGTTTACGAAGATTTTTCAATGCCAAGAACCTCGATCAGAGAATAAAAAAAGCCTATGGTTCACAATGGTGTAATTTTAAAATGGGATATACCATGCTAGGATTCGAGTTACAGGAACAAGGGCCAAACCAACCACCCAAGAATGGAATCGTCGAGCGAAAACACTTGACAACCTCCTAGAAACAGCTTTTCTTGCCACCAGACCTTTCTCCATCAATTAGAAATCTGATGTCGTCAATAAACACTTCATTTAAATTGTAGCCATTTGTTGAGTGTTTTTTTTTGTGTCTAATCCGCATATATATCACCATTGCCCTTGATTTTCTTGACTGTATATCTCTTAAATGTCAACATATACACGAGTGATTTAGTTTACGAAGATTTTTCAATGCCGAGAAACTCGATCAGAGAGTAAAAAAGGCGTAAGGTTCTCATTGGTGTATAATTAAAACAGGATATACCGGGTTAGGATTCGAGTTACAGGAACAAGGGCCAAACCAACCACCCAAGAATGGAATCATCGAGCAAGAACACTTGACAACCTCCTAGAAGCAGCTTTTCTTGCCACCAGACCTTTCTCCATCAATTAGGAATCTGATGACGTCACTAAACACATTCCTTAAATTGTAGCTATTTGTTGAGTGTTTTTTTTTGTTTCTAATCCACATGTATATCACCATTGCCCTTGATTTTCTTGACTGTATATCTCTTAAATGTCAACATATACACGTGTAATTTAGTTTACGAATAGTTTTCAATGCCGGGAACCTCGATCAGAGAGTAAAAAGGCGCAAGGTTCACAATGGTGTAAAATTAAAATAGGATATACCGGGCTTGGATTCGAGTTACAGGAACAAGGGCCAAACCAACCACCCAAGAATGGAATCGTCGAGCGACAACACTTGACGACCTCCTAGAAGCAACTTTTCTTGCCACCAGACCTTTCTCCATCAATTAGGAATCTGATGCCGTCACTAAACACATTCCTTAGATTGTAGCCATTTGTTGAGTGTTTTTTTGGTGTCTAATCCGCATATATACCACCATTGCCCTTTATTTTCTTGACTGTATATCTCTTAAATGTCAACATATACACGTGTGATTTAGTTTACGAAGATTTTTCAATTCTGAGAACCTCGATCAGAGAGTAAAAAAGGCGTAAGGTTCACAATGGTGTAAAATTAAAATGGGATTTACCGGGTTAGGATTCGAGTTACAGGAACAAGGGCCAAACCAGCACCTAAGAATGGAATCGTCGAGCGACAACACTTGACGACCTCCTAGAAGCAGCTTTTCTTGCCAACAGACCTTTCTGCATCAATTAGGAATCTGATGCCGTCACTAAACACATTCCTTAGATTGTAGCCATTTGTTGAGTGTTTTTTTTTTGTTCTAATCCGTATATGTATCACCATTGCCCTTGATTTTCTTGACTGTATATCTCTTAAATGTCAACATATACACGTGTGATTTAGTTTACGAAGATTTTTCAATGCCGAGAACCTGGATCAGAGAGTAAAATTAAAATTGGATATTTCGGGCTAGGATTCTAGTTATAGGAACAAATGCCAAACCAACTACCCAAGAATGGAATCGTCGAGCGAAAACACTTGACAACCTCCTAGAAGCAGTTTTTCTTGCCACCAGACCTTTCTCCATCAATTAGGAATCTGATGCCGTCACTAATCACATTCCTTAAATTGTAGCCATTTGTTGAGTGTTTTTTTTTTTGTGTCTAATCCGCATATATATCCCTTTTGCCCTTGAATTTATTGACTGTATATCTCTTAAAGACAACATATACACGTGTAATTTAGTTTACGAAGATATTTCAATGTCGAGAACCTCGATCAGAGAGTAAAAAAGGCGTAAGGTTCACAATGGTGTAAAATTAAAATGAGATATACCGAGCTAGGATTCGAGTTACAGTAACAAGGGTCAAACCAACCACCCAAGAATGGAATCGTTGAGCGAAAACACTAGACAACTTCCTAGAAGCAGCTTTTTTTGCCACCACACCTTTCTTCATCAATTAGAAATCTGATGTCGTCACTAAACACATTCCTTAAATTGTAGCCATTTGTTGAGTGTTTTTTTTTGTTTCTAATCCGCAAATATATCACCATTGCACTTGATTTTCTTGACTATATATCTCTTAAATGTCAACATATACACGTGTGATTTAGTTTACGAAGATTTTTCAATGCTGAGAACCTCGATCAGAGAGTAAAAAAGGCGTATGGTTCACAATGGTGTAAAATTAAAATGGGATATACCGGGCTAGGATTCGAGTTACAGGAACAAGGGAACAAAACCAACCACCCAAGAATGGAATCGTCGAGCGAAAACACTTGACAACCTCCTAGAAGCAGCTTTTTTTGCCACCATACCTTTCTCCATCAATTAAGAATCCGATGCCGTCACTAAACATATTCCTTAAATTGTAGCCATTTGTTGAGTGTTTTTTTTGGTGTCTCATCCGCATATATATCACCATTGCCCTTGATTTTCTTGACTGTATATCTCTTAAATGTCAACATATACACGTGTGATTTAGTTTACGAAGATTTTTCAATGCCGAGAACCTTGATCAGAGAGTAAAAAAGGTGTAAGGTTCACAATGGTGTAAAATTAAAATGGGATGTACCGGGCTAGAATTCGAGTTATGGGAACAAAGGCCAAACCAACCACCCAAGAATGGAATCGTCGAGCGACAACACTTAACGACCTTCTAGAAACAGCTTTTCTTGCTACCAGACCTTTCTCCATCAATTAGGAATTAGGAATCTGATGCCGTCACTAAACACATTCCTTAGATTTTAGCCATTTGTTGAGTGTTTTTTTTTTGGTGTCTAATCCGCATATGTATCACCATTGCCCTTGATTTTCTTGACTGTATATCTCTTAAATGTCAACATATACACATGTTATTTAGTTTACGATGATTTTTCAATGCCGAGAACCTCGATAAGAGAGTAAAAAATGCGTATGGTTCACAATGGTGTAGAATTAAAATGGGATATACCGGGCTAGGATTCGAGTTACAGGAACAAGGGAACAAAACCAACCACCCAAGAATGGAATCGTCGAGCGAAAACACTTGACAACCTCCTAGAAGCAGCTTTTCTTGCCACCATACCTTTCTCCATCAATTAGGAATCCGATGCCGTCACTAAACATATTCCTTAAATTGTAGCCATTTGTTGAGTGTTTTTTTTGGTGTCTCATCCGCATATATATCACCATTGCCCTTGATTTTCTTGACTGGATATCTCTTAAATGTCAACATATACACGTGTGATTTAGTTTACGAAGATTTTTCAATGCCGAGAACCTTGATCAGAGAGTAAAAAGGTGTAAGGTTCACAATGGTGTAAAACTAAAATGGGATATACCGGGCTAGAATTCGAGTTACAAGAACAAGGGCCAAACCAACCACCCAAGAATGGAATCGTCGAGCGACAACACTTAACGACCTTCTAGAAACAGCTTTTCTTGTTACCAGACCTTTCTCCATCAATTAGGAATCTGATGCCGTCACTAAACACATTCCTTAGATTGTAGCAATTTGTTGAGTGTTTTTTTTTTTGGTGTCTAATCCGCATATGTATCACCATTGCCCTTGATTTTCTTAACTGTATATCTCTTAAATGTCAACATATACACATGTTATTTAGTTTACGATGATTTTTCAATGCCGAGAACCTCGATAAGAGAGTAAAAAAGGCGTAAGGTTCACAATGGTGTAAAATTAAAATGGGATATTCCGGGCTAGGATTCGAGTTACAGGAACAAGGGCCAAACCAACTACCCAAGAATGGAATCGTCGAGCGAAAACACTTAACAACCTCCTAGAAGCAGCTTTTCTTGCCACCAGACCTTTCTCCATCAATTAGGAATCTGAGGCCGTCACTAAACACATTCCTTAAATTGTAGCCATTTGTTGAGTGTTTTTTTTTTGTCTATTCCGCATATATATCACCATTGCCTTGATTTTCTTGACTGTATATCTCTTAAATGTCAACATATACACGTGTGATTTAGTTTACGAAGATTTTTCAATGTCGAGAACCTCGATCAGAAAGTAAAAAAAGGCGTAAGGTTCACAATGGTGTAAAGTTAAAAAGGGATATACCGGGCTAGGATTCGAGTTACAGGAACAAGGGCTAAACCAACAACCCAAAAATGGAATCGTCAAGCGAAAACACTTGACAACCTCCTAGAAGCAGCTTTTCTTGCCACCAGACCTTTCTCCATCAATTAGGAATCTGATGCCGTCACTAAACACATTCCTTAAATTGTAGCCATTTGTTGAGTGCTTTTTTTTTGTGTCTAATCCGCAAATATATCACCATTGCCCTTGATTTTCTTGACTGTATATCTCTTAAATGTCAAGTTTACGAAGATTTTTCAATGCCGAGAACCTCGATCAGATAATAAAAAAGGCCTATGGTTCACAATGGTGTAAAATTAAAATGGGATATACCATGCTAGGATTCGAGTTACAGGAACAAGGGCCAAACCAACCACCCAAGAATGGAATCGTCGAGCAAGAACACTTGACAACCTCCTAGAAGCAGCTTTTCTTGCCACCAGACCTTTCTCCATCAATTAGGAATCTGATGACGTCACTAAACACATTCCTTAAATTGTAGCTATTTATTGAGTGTTTTTTTTTGTTTCTAATCCACAAGTATATCACCATTGCCCTTGATTTTCTTGACTGTATATCTCTTAAATGTCAACATATACACGTGTAATTTAGTTTACGAATAGTTTTCAATGCCGGGAACCTCGATCAGAGAGTAAAAAGGCGCAAGGTTCACAATGGTGTAAAATTAAAATGGGATATACCGGGCTTGGATTCGAGTTACAGGAACAAGGGCCAAACCAACCACCCAAGAATGGAATCGTCGAGCGACAACACTTGACGACCTCCTAGAAGCAACTTTTCTTGCCACCAGACCTTTCTCCATCAATTAGGAATCTGATGCCGTCACTAAACACATTCCTTAGATTGTAGCCATTTGTTGAGTGTTTTTTTGGTGTCTAATCCGCATATATACCACCATTGCCCTTTATTTTCTTGACTGTATATCTCTTAAATGTTAACATAAACACGTGTGATTTAGTTTACGAAGATTTTTCAATTCTGAGAACCTCGATCAGAGAGTAAAAAAGGCGTAAGGTTCACAATGGTGTAAAATTAAAATGGGATTTACCGGGTTAGGATTCGAGTTACAGGAACAAGGGCCAAACCAGCACCTAAGAATGGAATCGTCGAGCGACAACACTTGACGACCTCCTAGAAGCAGCTTTTCTTGCCACCAGACCTTTCTGCATCAATTAGGAATCTGATGCCGTCACTAAACACATTCCTTAGATTGTAGCCATTTGTTGAGTGTTTTTTTTTGTTCTAATCCGTATATGTATCACCATTGCCCTTGATTTTCTTGACTGTATATCTCTTAAATGTCAACATATACACGTGTGATTTAGTTTACGAAGATTTTTCAATGCCGAGAACCTGGATCAGAGAGTAAAATTAAAATTGGATATTTCGGGCTAGGATTCTAGTTATAGGAACAAATGCCAAACCAACTACCCAAGAATGGAATCGTCGAGCAAAAACACTTGACAACCTCCTAGAAGCAGTTTTTCTTGCCACCAGACCTTTCTCCATCAATTAGGAATCTGATGCCGTCACTAATCACATTCCTTAAATTGTAGCCATTTGTTGAGTGTTTTTTTTTTTTTGTGTCTAATCCGCATATATATCCCTTTTGCCCTTGAATTTATTGACTGTATATCTCTTAAATGTCAACATATACACGTGTAATTTAGTTTACGAAGATATTTCAATGTCGAGAACCTCGATCAGAGAGTAAAAAAGGCGTAAGGTTCACAATGGTGTAAAATTAAAATGAGATATACCGAGCTAGGATTCGAGTTACAGTAACAAGGGTCAAACCAACCACCCAAGAATGGAATCGTCGAGCGAAAACACTAGACAACTTCCTAGAAGCAGCTTTTTTTGCCACCACACCTTTCTTCATCAATTAGAAATCTGATGTCGTCACTAAACACATTCCTTAAATTGTAGCCATTTGTTGAGTGTTTTTTTTTTGTTTCTAATCCGCAAATATATCACCATTGCACTTGATTTTCTTGACTATATATCTCTTAAATGTCAACATATACACGTGTGATTTAGTTTACGAAGATTTTTCAATGCTGAGAACCTCGATCAGAGAGTAAAAAAGGCGTATGGTTCACAATGGTGTAAAATTAAAATGGGATATACCGGGCTAGGATTCGAGTTACAGGAACAAGGGAACAAAACCAACCACCCAAGAATGGAATCGTCGAGCGAAAACACTTGACAACCTCCTAGAAGCAGCTTTTTTTGCCACCATACCTTTCTCCATCAATTAAGAATCCGATGCCGTCACTAAACATATTCCTTAAATTGTAGCCATTTGTTGAGTGTTTTTTTTGGTGTCTCATCCGCATATATATCACCATTGCCCTTGATTTTCTTGACTGTATATCTCTTAAATGTCAACATATACACGTGTGATTTAGTTTACGAAGATTTTTCAATGCCGAGAACCTTGATCAGAGAGTAAAAAAGGTGTAAGGTTCACAATGGTGTAAAATTAAAATGGGATGTACCGGGCTAGAATTCGAGTTACGGGAACAAAGGCCAAACCAACCACCCAAGAATGGAATCGTCGAGCGACAACACTTAACGACCTTCTAGAAACAGCTTTTCTTGCTACCAGACCTTTCTCCATCAATTAGGAATTAGGAATCTGATGCCGTCACTAAACACATTCCTTAGATTGTAGCCATTTGTTGAGTGTTTTTTTTTTGGTGTCTAATCCGCATATGTATCACCATTGCCCTTGATTTTCTTGACTGTATATCTCTTAAATGTCAACATATACACATGTTATTTAGTTTACGATGATTTTTCAATGCCGAGAACCTCGATAAGAGAGTAAAAAATGCGTATGGTTCACAATGGTGTAGAATTAAAATGGGATATACCGGGCTAGGATTCGAGTTACAGGAACAAGGGAACAAAACCAACCACCCAAGAATGGAATCGTCGAGCGAAAACACTTGACAACCTCCTAGAAGCAGCTTTTCTTGCCACCATACCTTTCTCCATCAATTAGGAATCCGATGCCGTCACTAAACATATTCCTTAAATTGTAGCCATTTGTTGAGTGTTTTTTTTGGTGTCTCATCCGCATATATATCACCATTGCCCTTGATTTTCTTGACTGGATATCTCTTAAATGTCAACATATACACGTGTGATTTAGTTTACGAAGATTTTTCAATGCCGAGAACCTTGATCAGAGAGTAAAAAGGTGTAAGGTTCACAATGGTGTAAAACTAAAATGGGATATACCGGGCTAGAATTCGAGTTA
>JARYGA010005752.1:0-12296 GCA_030545235.1 Helianthus tuberosus
GCTGATAACCGACGCAAACCATTGGGATTTCAAGTAGGAGATAAGGTATTATTAAAAGTCTCTCCTTGCAAAGGAGTAGTAAGACATCAAAAGAGGAAAGCTAAGCCCCATGTATATTGGACCTTTTGAGATTATTAGAAGAATAGGACCTGTAGCCTATCAACTACAACTGCAAGAGGAAATGGCAGAAATACATGATGTATTTCATGTATCTAATCTCAAGAAATGCTTAGCTGATGAATCACTGGTAATACCTCTTAAGGATATAGAGGTAAATGAACAACTCAAGTTTGTATAAAGGCCCCTACAAATTGAAGACAGGAAAGTCAAGAATCTCAAGCATAAGAGATTAGTTCTGGTCAAAGTGAAGTGGGACGCCAAAAGAGGACCTGAGTACACATGGGAGCTTGAATCTGAAATGCAAAGGAAATATCCACACTTGTTCCAGTAGATATCGAGGACGAGCTCTAAAACAAGGTGTGGAGGATATAACAACTCTAAACGACACCCTGGAATTATTTTCCGACACCCTAAAATATTTTAAAATACCCCTATATGTCTTAAAATACACCCTGTATGTGAAAACCGGGCCCAAAATACATTATAACATTTAAAATAAATAAAAAACAAAGAAAATTGATTTCAGGCGGGCCGCGTAAACCTTAGTTAACATCTATGCGGGCCGCGGCAACTTAAAAGTCCAGCGAACCCCTGTGTTGACACGTGTCATAACGCGTGTTGAACCTATGTGGTAACCCAGATCACCTACGCCTTTGACCGGGTTTGACGCGGGCCGCGTAAGCCTTTGCTTACATTTACGCGGGCCGAGAGAAAGTGAGAAATCAGCACTATAAATAAGAGGCATTGGATCTTCAGTATGTTCGTTCAATTCTTTTCTAAATCTCGACTTTCTGAATTAATAGGAATAATATTCAAGTATAATACCCCTTAAATAGCGAAGTTCTGCTCCGTTGTAAGTATTATAACCCCTGGATACGTATTAGATACTCTGCCCGATTGATCTAGGGTTCCGTAACGGCTGTCGTGGTTCTGCCCGATGTAGTCGTTGGAATGCCGCCTCGGGGAGGGTATTACTAATGTTAAAATGGGTTATTATACTAACACGTGTGCATTTGTGTAAATTATAGATTGTCACCAGGAAACCCTAAAGGATAATCTTAAGACAGCAATGTGAGTTGATCCGCTTTTTGTAAACTTTCTGTTAACTGTTTTTACAAAACCTCATACAATTAAATGTATATTAAGCAGTTATTGAGTATTTGTAAGGATACAATTATCATGAGTATGTTGGGGTTTTGTATACAAAATTTGTTACGACCTGGTCAAGGAGTAACATTTCCACAAGTCGGGTCTGACAGTACCATGGATGTTAATTGATATAACTTGGAAACAAATGTAATTGCGAGATCGCTCTCAATACTGTACAATGATTTTTATTTAAACTTGATTAAACTGGGATTCAGTCACCAGTATTTTCCACTGACAAATGCTTTTAAAACGCGTTTCAGGTAACAAATTGTGAAAGCTAAATAGAAGCCAACTGGACAGCACTGAAGGCTTGAAAAAGTGGCAATAAAGTTACCTAAATTAAAATAGATGTTTTTTTAAATAAAATAGGATTGATTCCTATGAAAGCGTGTGTACTACAAACTTGGGTTTATCCCATATGTTTAATATTATGAAAATGTGGTATTTTACTCTGATCAAATATTTCCTAACTACGGTCCTGATGAAAAATTCCGCTGCCAAATTAGACAATACACGATACCACCGAAATTGGTTCGCGACCGCCCGTTCCCTGGGATTTGGGATCGGGGGTTGCGACCTAAACTCTCCAGCTTGTCCGGGTAAGATGGGGGTACCTCTCCGGCAAGACCGGCTAAGATGGGGTATATGTTATGTTAATGGAATTCCCTAAATAGTACCATGACCTAATGTCTGACCTATTTTTGGAAATATGAATATGTTAAATACATTGACCTTATGAATGGTGTGTATATTACAGTATGTGAAATATATGATTATATAGTTATGCATATCTATAAGGAAATCCAAAGACCATAATGATTGACCATTAGGGATAAATCACGAACAGGTGTGTCAATGATAATTTAAGATTTATTTATCAGGAATCTCTCGTATACATCTATAATTCCAATATCAAACATTATTTCGTTTGATCATCCGTCTCGTAATTCGTGCCGCAAGATGAACGACAAGAACCCTTTAAGTTGGGATGCCATCGAAAGTATAAGAATTTTCCTTACGTTACTTTAGATTATTGACGCATTAGGAAATCTGTAACTAAAAATTTTGCTAAGACTCAAAACATCTAATAAGAGTAATTTTTACATTCATTAAGAACTCTTGAGAACATAAGAGTCTCAAAACATAGAGAATAGTTCTGGCCAAATTTCAAAGCAAAGACCAGAATATACTAGGATCAATGACAAACTAAAGGTATTCCTCCACATTTCAGTGAATCTAGAGGACGAGATTTAAAACAAGGTGGGGATGATGTAACATTCCTAAAATTTTATTTATAAAAATAAAGTATATAAAAACTTATGTTATTAAAATGATGCATCATGGGTAAGTTGACCGATGGAAATATGAGGTATTTTGGGTGAGCGTAGGAACCGTTTAATAATTAAATTATAAAAATACGTTATATTTGAACTTACTCAGTTTTTAATGAAACTTATGCCAAAATGTAGATAAAAATATTCTTGTTCTAATGGCATATTTTATAAAACGTCATGTTTTAGAAGTTATAAGCACCAAATGAGTGAAGTAGTTAAATTAATTATAATATATATATATATATATATCTATTAAATATAATAATAAAATTTAAATGCAATCTAACATTCAATGAAAAAGGAGTACGTGGACTCTTGGTTGCGTGAACTCCAAGTCCTCAAGTTGTATAAATAGGCAAAGGTAGTATCATTCAAAAATTGCCCATTCTTTCCTTCTTCTATGCCTCACGCCAACCTTCCCTGTCTCTAGAATTCTATTTTTTTATTTTTCACCTATAATAATAATAAAATTTTGCCCCGTTTTAAGTGTTTTAACCCCTGATCACGGAGTCGATACCCTATCCGATTGATTTAGGACCCACCAACGCATGTCAAGGCTCTGCCCGACTAAGTACGTTGGGGTTCTATCTCGGATGTGTTGATAAAGTTGAATTGGGTTATTACACTTAACACGAGTGCATTATATATTTTATTAAATAGTATAATAACCCTCTAAAACACCCTAAACGCTCCTAAATACAACCGGATACGCGTAAACGAACCTAAATAACCTCTATATTATTAAAGATCAAATAAAAACACCGCGACCCATCTCCCTGGGTCTGTCGCGGGGCGCGACGTAGTGACACCAGGCGGAACCCGCTTGCGCCACGTGTCCCAACGCGTGTGAAGACTACCCGGGTAACTCGCCAAGCGTTTAGCCTAACCTACATGCCTCGCGGGCCACGAAGGGCGACCCCATGATCGTCGCGAGGCGCGAGCCGCCATACGAGCAGCCCTATAAAATGGGCCTCAGGCCTCATTCTGTCACCGTTCAAAATTCTAATCTCTCTCAGAGCCTCTACTAGGCTAAAACTCTCGGGAATAATACCCCTAAAAAAGCGAAACTCTGCCTCGATATAAGTATCATAACCCCCGGTTACGTATTAGATACGCTGCCCGATTGATCTAGTGCTCCGTGACGGTTGTCGAGACTCTGCCCGACGTAGTCGTTGGAGTTTCTGTCTCGGGGAGGGTATAAGTAATGTAAATTGGGTTATTATACTAACACGTGTGAATTGTTTAATTAATAGATTATAACCAGGAAAACACAAAGGAATTACCTAAAGTAGCAATGTGAGTAATTTCCTTTTTTTGTAAACTGTTTTTACAAAACCTTAATTATTTTAAATTATAAATAGCAGTGATTGAGTCTTTGTAATTCTTCAATTACTGCCGGTATGTTGGGGTTTTGCATACAAAATGTGGAACACGTTACCATTGGACAATGAGATAGCCAATGTGTAATATGACCCACCAGTCAGGATTGACAGTACTGAATGAGTAATTGTGTAGAAATAAACATTGTAATCGCTCTCAATACTGTGAAATGATAAAACTTGTTTTTATTAAACTGGGATTCACTCGCCAGTATTTCTTGCTGATAAAACCTTTTTAAAACACGGTTTAGGTAACTTAAAGTAAAGCTAATAGAAGCCAGCTGAAGAGCACTGAAGGCTTAAAGAAGTGTCTATAAAAGTTACCTAAATAAAAAGAAGATCATATTTTCAATAATTAGGGTTTATCCCTATAAATGTATTGTAAATAAAACTTGGGTTTTTCCCATGTATTTATTATTTATAAAAGTGGGGTGTTTTAACTCTGATAAACTATTTCCTAACTACGGTCCTGATGTTAATTTCTGCTGCCAAATTAATAAACACCGATACCATCTGACTGGTTCGGGGCTTCCGCTCCCAGGATGGGGTCAGGGGCTGTGACAGAAAGTGGACACCGGATGCCCACCCTCAAATGGGTGTAAGGTAGGATTGAATCTCACCAAGTCCGGCACCGGTTCAATTCTGCCCGATGTTGTTAATGTAGCCGAGAACCCCAAGTAACCACCTAGTGTCACAATGGTGTTACCGTTTGTTATCAATATAGATGATGATTTTCAAATGAGCTGACCGAATTAGATGAATAAGGGATATTTTGATGATTTTTGGCTGAAATGAAACATGAATCCGTTCTTGGAAATTGTATGCTGATTGTGATAATGATTACCTGAGGTTATTATGATGAATATGATAGAAGTGATGTATGAACCTGTGTTTAATCTATGTAAGCATGAAAACATAATTGTTCGATGTTGGATAAGAGATGCGCACACCCCTGGAATGTAAAACTTGGGTTGCCGGTTGTACAAACCAATGGCATCGCAGGTGGGGCCCAACGTTTTCAACCAATTAGATTTTTTTCCTTTTTTTGTAGTTTGTTTAATAAGGGACTTTAAAGGGGCTTTATCATATAGCTAGGATGTTAAAGGAAGGGGCTTTAAAGCCCCCCGTATGAGGTGGCGCCTAGGTGACGCTGAGTTGGCACAATTAAACCCCTAGGGCTTTAAACCACACCCACCAGCCTTACAAAATAAAGCCACACCAAACAGGTCACTTTAGACTAGACATCTTATCCCTATGTTTCAACCAAAAAATGTTTATAACTTGATTTCCTCTAATATCTTTTATCCAGAAAGAGACCAAAGAGTCACCATGGGAAATAAAACGTATTTTCTTGAGAGTCTCCGAACCCAAAAGGGATGAAGGAAGCTTAATTGATCATATCAACACCTGAATTCATCCGATAAATGAACGATTGTACCAACATGATAACTTGGACCACACTACGGCAACGAATGAACATGAAATAAGGATGTGGTCTGGTGATTCTGTATGCACAAAGCATTAACGCGAGCATAATCCAAGCACACACCCCCTCTTTGACAACTATGTATATTTTTCTATTGGCTGTCACACCCTGGCTTTTGCGGAAGCGTGGGTTTATTTGGTGTGACTTCTTAATACCATAGGCAACATTCATAACAATGCTATATGAAAGTAAAACACATGATGTTCATCCATTCATTAAGTTTAAAGGACACCACAACGTCATTGTTTAAAAATGTCGACACATAAAACAAGTTACAACCAAGACAAGATTAAAGCGTTTTAACATGACACAATAAAAGACTTAAGTAATACGTGATTTAAAGACATGTAACCGTCCAGGTAAGGGTTGCACCTCCTAAACCTGGATGACATCGTTATTCATTACGCAGCTTGACACAATAGCATACTTCGCCAGATCCATTAATTTCCTGAAATACATGTAGTTTGAAAAATCAACAAAAGTTGAGCGAGTTCATGTAAAAGTGAGTATGTATAAACCTTCAAAGTATGAATAAAAGTCCCTGGTATGTAGCAATAAGGAAAAAGAGATAACCCAATGGGTTGCAAAGCCACTGGTATGTGTGAAAAGGTGCAGGAAGACTCAAACCTAGCAAATTTGTGCGTCGGGCACATAGTCACCTCTATGGGCCGCACCGGCCTCAAGGGTGTGGGCTCGCTACACCCAAATAGATCTATCACTCATGTCCCTCGGTCCTAACAACGAGGATTGATGGCCTTAAGTGTTGTACCCACCCTTCACATGATCTAGTAGTAAGCCCTCCTTAAGCTAACCATACCATGTATAAAATTGTCTGTAGTAATTGTAACATGTATTCCACCCCCGAAGTATAAAACTGAAAACAGTTAAGAGAAAAGGGGGAACATGAACTCACAGTAGTGCGTCTTGAACCGTGTCTCAACTCTGTCAGCTACACGACAACCTACAACGTACTAATGTCTATTAGACGAACGGGCCGTGCCTTGGCTTAGAGTTAAATGTTTTGAGTTACGTTTCTTTTATTATTCCGAGTAATAATTATTTGTCAAAATAATTAATATTTCAACTTAATCATATGTCGTGTTGGAATATTTGTTGTGCGATTTTCTTGTATTAATACTTCTAAAGTATTTTATATATAAGTGTTTCCTTCCCAAGGATGGACATTTTACACACGTATGTTCGTATCGAAAATATATTTTTAAGTCCCTTTTTGAGAATATATACTTAACCATTTTTATGTATAAAACCATCCTCCGATACATTGTACTTTGTTATAAAATTTATGGCGAGGTTTATCTTTGAAAACATAATCTAAAATATACTATTAAACACTTGTCCAGAAATATTTACTAAGAGTTAGGATTTTCGGAAAATTTCGCCATAGTCTCCTTTGTAATGGAGATGTCCATGCTTAATAGCATATCATTTTCTTTTGCATAAATCCCGTAGATCGTTCTCACATAGCCAACCCGACAATTAGACATGCAATAAAACTACTTATGTCATTTCAGCTTTATTAATCAAAACTGGACTGTTTTCGAGCATTTTAATAAAATAGTTAACCTTCTCCAAAAATTCCCAAATTGTTACAGAATGTCATATACCCTCCAAGTTTTATTGTGTAAAAATATCGGGGTCCAATTCATTACCAATAGTTTATAGAAATTCATTTACCGGACTGAAATCAAATTCGTCACTTTCTGACTGTAGTTCACGGAAAAATTCATTTAAAATTCATCGTAAGTCGATTGATGAAATTCCAGTGGGACAATTATTTAGACACTAGTGATCATCTACAGTACTAATTTTCATGATCTGAATCTACACAGAATCTAAGTTATGACGGAAAACAGGATGCTTATTTTCAACAGTAAAAATACAGCTGGAGCTGCTGTTACAAAACGGGTCTTTAAAAATAGTAAACGAAGTCCAAAAATTATGATTCCAGTGCCATTAGAACCGTATTTCATAATAACATGTTATAGTCTCAAGAAAATCAGTTTTTCGTTAAGTTGTGATCTGGTTACAGCCAGTTAAAGTCGGCTGAAAGTGCAAATCAGCAAGCTTTTATAGGTTAAATGTTACTAAAACGCATATAAACGATCACCATACTAACTTTTTAACCATGGAACAAGATGAACAAGGGTATACAAGTAACTTACTACTAGCACAAGGCTAGGGAAGTTTCAAAGCGTAGAAGTGGTGGATTAAAGAAAACGAGAGCGGTCCTTGAGCTTCCGAGTACACCAAGCTTACTTGTTCGGTCTCTAGCACCTTTGTGTATGTAGAGAATGCTTGAATGAAGTTTGATGGTAGTGATATGGTGGTGATTGGTCTTCAGCCGATTACAAGCAAGAAAGGAAATAAGAAATGGAGTTTGTTATTTGGAATTATGAATGGAATTCAATAATGATCTAGTGGTTTATAGTGGATTTTCCCGACATCCCATATTTTATCTAATAATCCCAATATACCTAACAAATCTAATTTTAAGTTTAAGACAATCAAGAGTGGGGAGTCCCACTATTCCATAATCGATTGTGGGGGGCCTTAGTATAATATTTTGCACTAATAGATAAGAACTAGCTAGAATCCAATTATATTACTTCATCATATTAGTATGTTGATATTTAGGGGTGTTATGGTATACGGGTATCATGACTAGCCAAAAATAATAAAGCAATGTCATTGACAAAAATTTAGTGTCCCGGGTAATGTCCGGTTGTTCGGTTCGGATACTGTTCCATTAAAGTGCTTAATTAACCCGTATCGTGTCTTTTATAATACTTTTTGTGTCACTAATTATTCCCGGCACTTAGGAAAGTATACTGGACCATTCTGTCATGTTTTTGAACTTTACTAATAATTTAAAATGCTGAATTTTATAAAAGAATGCTGAATTCTGCATTTAAAGTACGTTTTAGGCACTTCCCGACACTTTAACTATCACCTAGTGACGCAGTTTTATGGTCCTCAATCCCCTACACTCCATACCAGTGTAGTACCTTATCCTGGCTCATACTGGCCATAATAACACTGCCTGTCTAAGTGCTGGCATTGTCATCATGTTTCTGAATTATCCGTTCAGTGTGCTAACTGTGCTGTGTGCATCAAGTATGTCACTATAGTGTGTATAATGAATGGAGTGACTGTATAAAATATGATGCATGTGTATGTATGATATAAAATTCATAAAGCAGTTTAAATTGTCAATTGTAGTCAAGCACAATCATTAAGCACAATTTACTATTAATTAATTGTAGGGATACCTGTAATTTTGAGGGTTGTCACATTCTTCCCCCGTTAAGAAAATTTCGTCACGAAATTTTAGGATCTGCGTCTAGTTGCAGGGGTCTTGGGGAACAAATGTGGGTACTTGGCCTTCATACGATCCTCACGTTCCACGTGCATTCTGGTCCATGTCGTGCATTCCATCGAACCTTGACGAGCTTGACACTACTCCTGCGTGTCTTGTTAATCTTCCGATCAGTGACCTCAACAGGTTCTTCGACAAAGTGGAGTGTGTCTTCGATATGAACCTCGTCAGCAGGAATGGCAACTGTCTCTTGAGTTGGACTCTTTTTCAGGTTCGATACATGGAGTGTATCATGAACGCCACTAAGGTTCGGCAGGTAAGTCCAATTTGTATGCTACAAGCCCAATCCTTTGCAGGATTCTGAATGGACCAATGTAACGCGGATTCAACTTCCCACGCTTTCCAAAGCGTGCCCACACCCTTCCAGGGTGAAACCTTTAACAAAACCCATATCTCCAACTTGAAAATCCAAAGGCTTCCTCTTTGGATCTGCATAGGCTTTCTGTCGGTCGCGAGCCGCCTTGATACGCTCTCGGATCTGTGCAATTTTGTCTGTCGTTTCTTGCACTATTTCGGGGCCAACAAGCTGTCTATCACCCGCATCAGCCCAGCATAAGGGTGATCGACATTTGCGTCCATAGAGAGCTTCGAATGGCGCGGCTCCAATGCTTGTGTGGTAGCTGTTGTTGTACGAAAATTCGACCAATGGCAAATGATTATCCCAGCTACCACCTAGATCCATAACACATGCTCTCAGCATATCTTCCAATGTTTGAATAGTTCTCTCGCTCTGGCCATCAGTTTGTGGATGAAATGCAGTGCTCAGATTCAACTGAGAACCGAAAGCTTCTTGAAAAGATTGCCAAATCCTTGACACGAAGCGTCCATCTCTATCAGAGATAATTGAGAGAGGCACTCCATGACGTGCAACTATCTCTCGCATGTATATTTCAGCCAGTTTACTTGTGTTATCCTTTTCCTTGATGGCAAAAAGTGCGCAGATTTCGTTAGACGGTCTACAATCACCCAAATTGTATCATGGCCCTTGGGTGTCCTTGGCAATTTCGTAACGAAATCCATTGAAATCGGTTCCCACTTCCATTTGGGTATTTCAGGTTGTTGTAGAAGACCTGAAGGCTTTTGGTATTCGACCTTTATCTTGGCGCATGTTAAGCATTTGCTAACATATACCGCAACATCGCCTTTCATCCTAGGGCCACCAATAAAAATCCTAAGATCTTGGTACATTTTATCTGCTCCTGGATGGATCGAGTACCGTGACTTGTGAGCCTCGTCAAATATAACATTTCTCAAATCACCAAACAAGGGAACCCAAATCCGTTTCATGAAGCACAAAGTTCCTTCCCGTTTGGTACTAACTGTTTCTCCATCCCACGAAGATACTCATTCTCAATATTCCTTTCCTTAAGAGCTTCTCTCTGCACGACATGAATGCGCAACGAGAGGTCCCGTTTGAACAATCATTTCCAAAGCCCTAACCCTTATGGGCTTAATCCTTTCCTTGCGACTCAAGGCATCGGCGGACTACTGTTCGCCTTCCCTGGATGATATTTGATTTCACAATCGTAATCATTCAATAGTTCAACCCACGTCTTTGCCTCATGTTAAGCTCTTTTTGGTTAAATATGTGCTGTAAGCTCTTGTGATCAGTGAAGATTGTACATCGCGTGCCATACAAATAATGTCGCCAGATTTTTAGTGCAAACACCACTGCGCCCAATTCCAAATCATCTGGTGGTGTAATTTTTCTCGTGGATCTTCAATTGGCGAGAAGCATATGCTATAACCTTCTGACGTTGCATTAGCACACATCCCAAACCTTGACGCGAAGCATCGCAATATACCACGAAGTTGTCAGTGCCTTCGGGTAGAGATAAGATTGGCACGTCACAAAGCTTGTTTTTCAACAGCTGAAAGGCCTCTTCTTGCTTGTCTCCCCAATCAAACTTCTTGTCTTTCTGAGTGATAGAGGTCAAAGGTTGAGCGATTTTCGAGAAATCCTCAATGAACCTGCGATAATAACCAGCCAAACCTAGAAACTGTCGAATCTCAGTTGGCGTCTTTGGAGTTTCCCAGTTCTTGATCGCCTCGATCTTTGTAGGATCCACATGGATTCCACTTTCATTAACCACATGACCAAGAAACTGAACTTCGCGTAACCAGAACTCGCACTTCGAGAACTTTGCGTACAACTTCTCCTTTTTAAGTAGCTCTAAAATGGCTCTTAAATGTTGCTCGTGTTCTTCTTTCGACTTTGAATAAATCAGAATATCATCAATAAACACAATCACAAATTTGTCGAGGTACGGCTTACAAACTCTGTTCATCAAATCCATGAAAACGGCTGGCGCGTTTGTCAACCCAAACGGCATCACCAGAAACTCGTAATGACCATATCGAGTCCTGAAGGCTGTCTTTGGAATACTTTCCTCTTGAATTCTCAGTTGATGGTATCCTGATCGCAAATCGATCTTTGAGTGGAAGCTTGAACCTTGCAACTGATCAAACAGATCATCAATTCTTGGCAAAGGATATCTATTCTTGATAGTCAACTTGTTCAGCTCCCGGTAGTCGATACACATGCGAAAACTACCATCTTTCTTCTTAACAAACAAGATTGGAGCTCCCCAAGGTGAGAAGCTCGGTCTGATGAATCCTTTGTCTAACAACTCCTGAAGTTGCGTTGACAACTCCTGCATTTCCGAAGGCGCAAGTCTATAGGGTGCTTTGGCTACAGGCGCGGCGCCTGGAACCAAGTCAACGTGGAACTCAACTTGTCGCTGTGGCGGAAATCCTGGAAAGTCTTCTGGAAAGACTTCAGGATATTCTCTCACGACCGGAATGTCTTCTACCTTTGGCTTCGCGGCTTCTTTATCCACGATGTGTGCCAAGAATGCAACACATCCCTTCTGTAAACACTTTCTAGTTTTCAGGCAGCTAATGATTCTCAACAGCGTATCATGCTTCTCTCCGTGCACTATGATCGTTTCTTCATCCGTCATTGGGATGCGGATAGTCTTCTCGTGGCAAACAATCGTGGCCTTGTTGCTTGACAACCAATCCATCCCTACTACCACGTCGAAGCTCCCCAACTCGACAGGCAGTAGATCTAGCGTAAATTCGTGTCCTCCCAGTTCTATCAAGCATCCTTTGATGACTTCATTCATTTCAACTAGTTTCCTATTAGCCAACTCAATTGAGTACAGAATGTCTAACTTACTAGGAGTTAACCCAAGCATATTCTTAAATTCTAACGATACAAAGCTATAGTCGGCACCAGTATCAAATAGCACAGATGAAAAGCGTTGATTTATAGGGAACGTACCAGTGACAACGTTTGGATCCTGGCGCGCTTCCCTTGCACCAATGTTGAAGACTCTTCCTTGTGCTTGGTTCAGTTTTGGGCATTCCCTCTTAAAGTGCCCGACGTCTCCACAATTAAAACACCCCGGTCCTCGACCATTCCCATT